>WNGS01069828.1:0-10616 GCA_020271785.1 Procambarus virginalis | reverse complement strand
TCCCCACGGCCCGGTCCTCGACCAGGCCTCCACCCCCAGGAAGCAGCCCGTGACAGCTGATTAACTCCCAGGTACCTATTTTACTGCTAGGTAAAAGGGGCATAGGGTGAAAAACTCTGCCCATTGTTTCTCGCCGGCGCCTGGGATCGAACCCAGGACCTACAGGATCACAAGTCCAGTGTGCTGTCCGCTCGGCCGATCGGCTCCCTTGTTTCTTTCAGTAGTTTCATCATTATTGCAAGTTTTCCCTGAAAAGATATTAAGATAAATTAATATTTAATTATTTGTTTATATAAATTACACACAAACTTTATTATATATATATTATATATATATATAATTATATATATATATATATATATATATATATATATACTGTATACATGTTTTTCCCTGAATGCTCTGTGTTCCCTTCACTGAGGCTGTGGGTCCCTATAATTGCACCAGAGGTGGTACCCCCATATATATATACACAAACAACAAAATCACTAAAGAAAGGGGGTGTGAAGAATAAGGAGAGGGGGAACATGTTCCTAAAAATTGCATACAAAACATAGATTGATGAGGTCAAAGATACTGTAGTTAAGTCATGTAATACAGCTGCAGATACCAGACATTGTTGCACTCATGGAGACAAAACTTGAAGATGATATTTAAATGAGGTCATATCTCAAGGGGCTACTCAGTTTGGAGACGAGACAGAAAAATAAGGAAAGGCAATAGTAATAAATAAATTCTTATTCAGGTAAGGTACATACATACAAGGTAAGATACAAAAGTTGATGGATTTATAGATAGATCTAGTACATACAATGCCTAAAGCCACTATTCGCAAAGCGTTTCGGGCAGGAAAAACACTAAGATTAAAACTTAATACTAATTGAGATTAAAGTATAAATTGTGTTGAAAAAAAAGAATGGAAAAAAAGGGGAGGGGGAAACATTGCAGAAAAAAAGCAAAAATACAATTTGGTCAACAAAACAGCATTGTTTAAAATAGAAGACATGGGTTGACATTTTGGGGGTGAGGTAGGTTACATTGAGTTAATTAGTACTTAGTTTTATCTTAAACTGGTTGGGAGAGGTACAGTGTTGCTGTGCTGGTGATAGAACACCTAAAGGTAAATTAATAATGATTGCGAATCCACAAGAAGTTGACATAATAGCACTAGAGATCTGCAATCAGGATGATAAACTTTCCTTAAAGAATTTGACAGAAACACTTACTGATAGGACATGAAGTAAATGAGATGTATGTCAAGTTGTGAAATATATGATAAGGCACAACAAAATTTATACCAAAGGAGAGATGCAGAACTAGGAAAAGGGGGTTTGTTCAACAGAAATTGCGAGAGGGCCAGAGACCCAAAACACACACAAATGGATCAATATATAGCAAGAGGCCAACCCCAAACATACAAGCGATGCAAAGATGCGAGAAACAGCAGCAGCAGTAAGGAGAGGGACAAAAGACCATAAATAAAGTGTGAAAATAAACTCGAGTAATTTTTTAACTACTGTACTCTTTGACAGTGAAGAAAAACAAATATTCAGACGATTTGTGTTAGAATCATTAATCTTACACTTTCGGTCATATTCAACAACAAAAATATACACACACACACACACAGCACACATTCCTGTTGCTGTAGCAGGTGAAGAATTAGTGTCATCTGGATTTTTCCGAGTTTCGGAGTTTACGAGATATTTTCTATTTTGATAAAGTGAAAATTTTGGTTTGTCTTCCGAATGCACCATATCGGTAAATTTTTTAATAATCTTTTAAAAATAGTAAATGCCACTATTTTTGCAAAATCATTACAAGATCTATTATTCTAATAAGGGTTTGATAAAATACAGTAGAATGCCTACTGGTTTTACCTGTAATAAGGTTTGATACAGATGATTATGGATATATTGAAATGCTCTTATTGTTAAGAAGCACTTTTTTAAAGAGTATTTTGTAATGAGCAGCTCTGAAAATCAGTTGATTACAGATAATGCTACATAATACACTTCATGTGTGTATATGTTACAACAAGTGAGGTATATAATGGTATTTATGAGTAAGATATAATTGTGTCTGACACTGTTAAATTATAAACCATTGTAAACAATTTGTTCACTTTCAAAACTTGGTAATTACGTATGACGGTGTCAGACCACTGAGGAAGAATTGAAACAGAAATTTCCTTAGTACTTTCATATTTCAATAATACATCTTCAGAAGGAATCATTCCCCTGAAGATGTATTATTTAAATATGAAAGTACTTACGGAAATTCCTGGTTCAATTCTTCTTTCGCGGTCTGACACTCACATTTTTCACCACATGTTAATTTCCGTGATTTACACACAAATACATATACACACATTTAAATATATTATATATATATATATATATATATATATATTATATATATATATATATATATATTATATATATACATATATATATATATATTATATATATATCTATATATATATATATAATATATATTATATATATATAATTATATAAACAAAAAAACAGTAAATGTAAATAATTTACCTTGCACCTAGATCCACCAAGCCTGTATGGTGTGGGTTTCAGTACTTCGGAAATCTGGAACGATCTGGAATCTCTCATCTGCAATGAAACAATACATATTATTGCACTTACCAAAACATGGACGAATGTAGAAAATAGAGAACTATTAGCTGAATATCAAATAAATGGATTTAATCTATTTCACACATTATTAGACTGTGTATGTTAGGTAATATTTGAAATGTAGTCTCGAAAAGACTACATTTCAACAGAAACGTGCCACACACCAGTCATAAGACTGAACCTCGTCGAGGCCAAAAGTCTAAATGAGAGCATGAACGAGTAGAAATAATTTTTTAACTGTCCAAGTCGATTTGTTCATGCGTTCAAAAATCTCAAAAAAGATAGTTCATTACATATTACCAAGGCTGATAAGTCAAATGCAGTAGTTATTATGAATAAAGATGACTATGTCCGAAAAATGGAGTTACTCCTGGAAGACAGGAATACTTATCTATTGATTAATAGAGATCCTACTGAAAAAGTGATTGCACATTTTAACAAATCTCTTAAAACTGTGTGTAAAGGTGATAAAGAGTTGATATCTAGGCTAATAAGTCGATCCCCCTCTCTTCCTTACATGTATGGTCTTATAAAAACTCATAAGCCAAATAATCCGGCAAGGCCGATTATTAGTTCAATTGGTTCGGCGGCTTATAAACTTTCTAAGTGGTTAGTCAAGGTTTTGTCCCCAATAGTTGGTACTATTTCCAACTCACACTTGACAAACAATGTGGACTTAGTTAATAAGCTATCCACACTGAATTTAAATTTTGATTTTAAACTAATAAGTTTCGATGTGACCTCTTTATTCACTAAAGTACCCGTTGATGACCTGTTAGAATTTCTACGTGAGGAACTGCCTAAATATAATTTGAACTTGCAGACCAATAAAGTATTAGAACTTATCAAATTGTGTATAAAAGACAATTATTTTAGTTTTAATGGAAATTTTTCAAACAAACATTGGAATGGCGATGGGCAATCCTCTTTCCCCCGTTTTAAGTAATTTGTATATGGAATTCTTCGAAACAAAAATCTTATCCAGTATTATCCCGGCTAATGTAGTTTGGTTTAGGTATGTTGATGATATTTTGTGTTTATGGCCGTGTGACAAAGACCATATAGTTTTTCTTAATGAACTCAATTCTTTGGTACCTTCAATAAAATTCACTTGTGAGACTGAGGTGAATGGTATGCTTCCGTTTTTGGACATTATGATTCATAGAGTCACTAGAAAGTTCAAATTTAATGTGTATAGGAAACCTACCAACGTGGGGTCGTATGTTCATTTTTATTCGAATCATCATAGTAAAGTTAAACGGGCAGTATTTTCAGGAATGTTTCTACGAGCTTTGAGGGTGTGCAGCCCTGAGTTTTTTGATGAAGAGATTGCTATAATATATGAAATCGGGAAGAGTTTACAATATCCTAAGAGGTTTTTGGATTTCTCGTTTGAACAAGCCAAGCGTACGTTTTATAATCACATCCCTAAGGCGAAACCAGAAATTATTAACTCATTGGTTGTACCTTATGCGAGTGGACTTGAAAAATTGTCTTTGATTTTTAAGAAACTTAATATAAATTTGGTGTTCACTAATAGTACGATCAAATCCAATTTAATAAAAAACTCCCCTGATACAGCAGGTTGCGTGTATTCAATTCCCTGCAATGATTGTGATTCTGTGTACCTTGGACAAACAGGAAAGTCCTTACAATTGCGGTTGTCACAACATGCTTATAGTATTAGAACTGCCCAAACGTCTAATGCATTGTATCTACATACGAATTTATGCGATCACAATATTAACTGGAATGGTGCAAAAAGCATTACCAATTGTGGGGATTTCGTGGAACGGAATTTGATTGAGTCTGCTCTAATCAGTCAGTGTCCAAATCTTCTTAATGTTAGTACTGGAATGTACAAACTTGATCCATTTTTAAGTTATAATATTGCACAACAGTTTAAGAAAAAACTGTAATTGTTAGAGAGGCTTACAATGTCTCATTATAATTTTATATTTATATATTCATTTATTGCATGTTCATGAGGCTTTTCTTTAATCTTTCATCCTTTTTCTCTGACCGCTTAATCCTCTTTGACCATTCTAAGCTAAGCTTTACCTGTCTCTGGTTAATTCTTTCCCTAGGGTTGGGTTGGTCAGGTGTCGGCCTATATATCCTCCCAATTCCCTTCTCCTCTTGTCAGTCTGGTTTGACAAAGGCTTTAACAAAGTCGAAACGTTACCTCCTTTCATTTTTCTCTGTGGATTTTCCGCATATATATATACATATATATATGTCGTACCTAGTAGCCAGAACGCACTTCTCAGCCTACTATGCAAGGCCCGATTTGCCTAATAAGCCAAGTTTTCATGAATTAATTGTTTTTCGACTACCTAACCTACCTAACCTAACCTACCTAGCTTTTTCGGATACCTAACCTAACCTAACCTATAAAGATAGGTTAGGTTAGGTTACGTAGGGTTGGTTAGGTTCGGTCATATAACTACGGTAATTTTAACTCCAATAAATAAAAATTTACCTCATACATAATGAAATGGGTAGCTTTATTATTTCATAAGAAAAAAATTAGAGAAAATATATTAATTCATGAAAATTTGGCTTATTAGGCAAATCAGGCCTTGCATAGTAGGCTGAGAAGTGCGTTCTGGCTACTAGGTACGACATATATATATATATATATATATATATATATATATATATATATATATATATATATATATATATATATATATATATATAAAACAAGTAAATGTAAATAATTTTACCTTGCACCTAGATCCACCAAGCCTGTATGGTGTGCGTTTCAGTACTTCGGAAATCTGGAACGATCTGGAATCTCTCATCTGCAATGAAAACAATACATATTATTGCACTTACCAAAACATGGACGAATGTAGAAAATAGAGAACTATTAGCTGAATATCAAATAAATGGATTTAATCTATTTCACACATATATTAGACTGTGTATGTTAGGTAATATTTGAAATGTAGTCTCAAAAAGACTACATTTCAACAGAAACGTGCCACACACCAGTCATAAGACTGAACCTTGTCGAGGCCAAAAGTCTAAATGAGAGCATGAACGAGTAAGAAATAATTTTTTAACACCAGGCATCATACACACACTGAATGCACCTGCAGACACACAACAAGCACTATCAACATAGCAAAGAATACTCCATAAAAAAATCATTAAATTATTGACCAACATGACAAAGGGTTAGCCAACATGAGAGGGTTGTGTTGATTGCCTGAAAATATTTCAATTGTTTAATGTATTGAATGGCATTTTTCAAGTTACAACATTTTTTAAATTACTGAACTAGGTTCTAGGCTTGCCTAGGCTTAATTCAATTATTACAGATGAGCCTAGCCTAGCCTAGAACTAGAACAATTTAAATAATTTCAGGCAATCAACACAACCCTCTCATGTTGGCTAACCCTCAGCTGTGCTCAGGCCCCGTGCACAGGATCTGGGGCCTGAGTCCTCAGTTCCATACACCTGCACTGCCCTCCTCACCTCCACATACACCAGCACTGCTCCTCACCTCCACATACACCAGCACTGCTCCTCACCTCCACATACACCAACACTGCCCCTAGCCTCCACATACACCAACACTGCCCCTAGCCTCCACATACACCAACACTGCCCCTAGCCTCCACATACACCAGCACTGTCCCTTGCCTCCACATACACCTACACTGCCCCTAGCCTCCACATACACCAACACTGCCCCTAGCCTCCACATACACCAACACTGCCCCTAGCCTCCACATACACCACACTGTTCCTCACCTCCACATACACCAGCACTCTCACCTCCACATACACCAGCACTGCCCCTAGCCTCCACATACACCAGCACTCTCACCTCCACATACACCAGCACTGCCCCTAGCCTCCACATACACCAGCACACTCACCTCCACATACACCAACACTGCCCCTAGCCTCCACATACACCAGCACTCTCACCTCCACATACACCAGCACACTCACCTCCACATACACCAACACTGCCCCTAGCCTCCACATACACCAGCACTCTCACCTCCACATACACCAGCACTCTCACCTCCACATACACCAGCACTGCCCCTAGCCTCCACATACACCAGCACTCTCACCTCCACATACACCAGCACTCTCACCTCCACATACACCAGCACTCTCACCTCCACATACACCAGCACTCTCACCTCCACATACACCAGCACTCTCACCTCCACATACACCAGCACTCTCACCTCCACATACACCAGCACTCTCACCTCCACATACACCAGCACTCTCACCTCCACATACACCTCCACATACACCAGCACTCTCACCTCCACATACACCAGCACTCTCACCTCCACATACACCTCCACATACACCAGCACTAGAATCTAATAATATAATAAAATATAAGTGTTTACTTACGATAATATTTGCATGAAGCGTTTGTCCTCTGTCCGCTGACTGCACTGACGACAAAATGGCCGCTCTGTTGATACTGCGGCGACGACGCTGTGACGTCACAGGTGAGGGCAGCAATGCGCATTTCGTCCCTCGACCCTTAATCATTCCCTCGTATATATAATTGGCGAGACAATTTACTTATCATTTACTTATCTTAGTTAGCAAATAGGGGATATTTGGCTAAGATTTCTGGTAACAGATCATTTTGAATGAAATATTTAAACACCTCTAGAACATTTATTATAAAATTGTCTCTGAATTCAATTCAATTCAATTGAAGTCTTTTGGCACTCCATCACATAGTGACAGAGTGTGTGCTTGTTGACCCAGTTTACATTTTGTTAGGTCTACATCAGCAGATAATTAGAAATCCCAGAGAGAGTTGTAACACAGTTTAAGCCGAAGAGTAGTAACATCTAGAAGTCTGCTGATTTTATTGGATGATCCATAGATGTGTGGCTCCTCTTGCATGATAGTATGATGATAGATGGAATTACTGGTGTCAATTTCACTTTGCCTCAGATCTACAAGATCTTGTTGAAGTTCTCGGTGCACTGCTGCTCTCAGATTGCTCATTGACAATCCAAGGTTACACTCATACGTCTCCTTTAAAGGCAGATTCTTTGGCTAACTTATCAGCTCTATCATGCATTCGGAGGCCAACATGAGATGGAGACCACATGAAATGGACTCTGTTACCATCCTTAATAATTTTGTTGTATTTGTGTCTAGCTTCGGACACGAGCATGTTACAGTTATGTCTTAAAGAGTTGAGAGCATTTAAGGATGATAAGGAGTCACTTACAATTAATGTATCAAGTTTGGAGACTTGTACACATTTCAGTGCAAGGAGCAAGGCAAATAGTTCAGTCTGAAGGGTAGAGGCCCAGTTGTTTATACGGACTCCCCACTCAAAGTATAGGCCATCGCCCATTTTCAGAACAACTGCACTTCCAGTTTCACCCGTGGTGCGGTGTAGGGAACCATCAGTGTATATGATTTGAGAGAGAGAATGTTCTGTGGACAGAGCATCAATATGGCTTAAGGCGTTGAGCTTTGCCTCAAGACGAAGCTTGGGCTGATCTCTAATTTGCTTCTTGGGAGGAAAGGGAGGGATTAAAACTGGAAAGAGTGTAACCTCCCACGGTGCAGGAAAGTGCCGTTGTTGTTTCTCTTGGTACAAATCATGAACCTGATACATTCTGAGTTGAGTTCCAGTTTTTGTTATCCATTTGGAACAATGCTGATCTTCAATAAAGAAATTCTGGAGGGCTTCTGTGCAAGGACTAGGATGAGTTAGCCTAAGCATTTTAATACTAATTTGACAGTTAATTTCAGTAACACGATCAACAACGCTCGGAATATTAAGTTCCTTTCTCATATTAAGTATCTTTGTGGTACGAGGGCACCCAAGGATTATCCTCAAGGCTTCGATCTGCAATTTTTCAAGCCCTCCAAGCTTTCTTTCAGGCATCAAAACAAGCAGAGGTGCAGCATAATCCACTAAAGATCTGATGTATGCAAGGTACATCATTTTGACAATTCTGACATTGGCACCATAGCCTGAGTGATAACCTGCAACAGCCTTGAGAGCTCGGAGCCTCTCTTTATACTGACGACAGAGTCTGAATACAACAGGACCGTACAGTGGCACCTCAAGGCCAAGGTATTTGAATCTGTTTACATAGTCAAGCTGGGAGCCATCAGACAGTTGCATCTTGCGAACAGCTCCTCCCTGCCTGGGTGGGCGCCGATTTAGTATCTTTGTTTTCTCTGCTGAGATAATTAAACCTAGGTTCTGACATGAGTCTAATACAGAGTTAAGAGTGTTCTGCATGATAGCATACCCAGTGGTGTGTAACATTATATCATCAGCATACCCAGTGGTGTGTATCTATATCATCATCATACCCAGTTGTGTGTATCATTATATCATCAGCATACCCAGTTGTGTGTATCATTATATCATCGGCATACCCAGTTGTGTGTATCAATATATCATCAGCATACCCAGTGGTGTGTATCATTATATCATCGGCATACCCAGTTGTGTGTATAACTATATCATCAGCATACCCAGTGGTGTGTATCATTATATCATCAGCATACCCAGTGGTGTGTATCATTATATCATCAGCATACCCAGTGGTGTGTATCATTATATCATCAGCATACCCAGTGGTGTGTATCATTATATCATCAGCATACCCAGTGGTGTGTATCATTATATCATCAGCATAGCTATAATGATGTGGACGTTGGGTTTGCTCGGTACAGAGTTTAACAGCGTGTTTATTGAGATATTAAATAAGGTAGGACTGAGGACACCTTCCTGTGAGGTACCTACTTCGAAGTCTCTTGTTATCATTAATAACTTTGTTGTATTTGTGCCTAGCTTCAGACACGTGCATGTTACAGTATGTCTTAAAGACTTGAGAGCAATTAAGGATGATAAAGAGTTACAATTAATGTATCAGTTTAGAGACTTGTACACATTTCAGTGCAAGAAGCAAGGAAAATAGTTCGGATTGAAGGGGGGTAGAGGCCCAGTTGTTTATACGGACTTCCCACTCATAATATAAGCTTTTGATACAGTGCCACATGAAACAATGTTGACCTTCAATAAAGACATTCTGGAGGGCTTCTGTGCAAGAGTTTGGATGAGCTAGCCTTAGCATTTTTATACCAATTTGACAGTTAATTTCAGTAACACGATAAACAACGCTCGGAATAATTAAGTTCCTTCCTCATGTTAAGTATCTTTGTGGTACGAGGGGCATCCAAAGATTATCTTCAAGGCTTCGTTCTGCAAGTTTTCAAGCCCTTTAAGCTTTCTTTCAGTCATCAAGGCAAGCAGAGGTGCAGCATAATCCACTAAAGATCTGATGTATGCAAGGTACATCATTTTGACAATTGTGACATTGGCACGATAGCCTGAGTGATAACCTGCAACATCTCCAAGAAGGCTTATGGAGCCTCTCATTATACTGACGACAGAGTTTGAATACAAAGGACAATACAAGGCAAATTTTAAGGTATTGAATCTGTTAACATAGTCAAGCTGGGAGCCATCAGACAGTTGCATCTTGTGAACAGCTCCTCCCTGCCTGGGTGGACACCCGTTTAGTATCTTTGTTTCCTCTGCTGAGATATGACTAAACCGAAGCCCTGACATGAGACTAATACAGAGTTAAGAGTGTTCTGCATGTTAGCATAACAAGTAGTGTGTAACATTATATCATCAGCATACCCAGTAGTGTGTATCATTTATTCATCATGTATGATGATACATGATACAAGGAGGTTTAAATTGATCGATCGAACGATCTAAATGGGTACTGAAATATGGTCAAAAGATTGGCGGATGTCGTTTTATACTGACAATGTAAGGTTTTAAAGGATAGGTAATGACGATAGATCGAGTTACAAGATATAAGCTAGATGCATGCATGGTGCTGAGATTGTGAAGTCGAATTATGAAAGGGATCTGGGAGTTATGATTAGTAAGATTTAAAAAAAATCAATGAATAA
>WNGS01069827.1:28103-46222 GCA_020271785.1 Procambarus virginalis | reverse complement strand
GTGTGAGAGGAATCAGAGCAGCAGACGGACACAGCCCACCAGTGAACGACAGCAGCCCCAGCCTCCAATGTTAAGGATATCAACAGAGACGTAACAAACATTATATAACGAGAAAGACACGCGGCTGCTCACAGATTGAGATAAAACTTCTAATATAAAAGATTCCAATCATGACGAATTGAACTGTGATGTAAGACACTAATGCAGAGGATCTGAGACATGGAGAACAAGGCTGGCAGACACCACAGACACGAAGATTTTAACACACACTAGGCCTTGTTTTTACCTAGGATGGGGGGGGGGGGATGCCAGACATTAAGTGAATAGTTTGCAGATTACTTTATTTTTAAAGGAGTGTAATGGGAGACGAAACTCGGGCACATGCCGCTAATATCGGTGAACAATCCTGTATCATACTCGACGCTTTACTTATCTAGCGAGACGAGAGAAACACCTTGTCTTATATTCAGCATTTCCTGGGGCACTCATTCCTTCACGTTACCAAAATACAGATGTAGGGGAATAACGCAAGATGAGACGCAAGGGGTGAAGCAGGGTCACAAGTGGTCACTATCACAAGCTGTTGTGTTGTAGATTCGCTACCTGGAACAAAAAGTTCCAAGTAGCACGGGCACGGGCTATGGTGAGCCCGTAGTATCACAAGCTTACGTACCCGGTAGTGCACGAAAAAATACTGGCGACGCAAATGCTGGCACTGGGGGGATGCATCAGGAAGGCGGCGCAGGGCCAGCCTGAGAGGCTGACACAGGGTGGATGCAGGGGAGGACGCAGGGGTGGACGCAGGGGAGGACG
This sequence comes from Procambarus virginalis, assembly GCA_020271785.1. NCBI lineage: Eukaryota > Metazoa > Arthropoda > Malacostraca > Decapoda > Cambaridae > Procambarus > Procambarus virginalis. The sequence goes on along the minus strand of WNGS01069827.1, from coordinate 45,409 downwards.
CAGGGGTGGACGCAGGGGTGGACGCACGGGAGGACGCAGAGGTGGACGCACGGGAGGACGCAGAGGTGGACGCACGGGAGGACGCAGATGTGGACGCAGGGGAGGACGCAGGGGTGGACGCAGGGGAGGACGCAGGGATGGACGCAAGGGTCTCTGGACGCAAGGGAGGGTGAACGCACTCAAGAACAGTCAGCACTAGACGAAGGCCGGGAGAAGTGAGCAAACAGCGTCCTAAGGGAGGGCGGAGGAGTGTTCCAGCGTCCGGGTTCAAAGAACAAGAGTGTGGTGTACCACGTTACCCGTCCACCACCTCCCCACACCCCAGCCACACACCCACACCCACACCCCCCCTACACACCTACACCTCCAGCCACACACCACACCCCCAGCCACACACAACTCAGCCCAATAAAGTGCCCAATCCCTCCACCTCCAACCAACACCCCCAAAACCACGTGACACTTGTCATTCCTACTCTCTTCTCTTTCCCTCTCTTTTCCTCCTCTCTCTCTCCAGTTCCAGTTTTGTTTGTTTCTGCCCTCTCTCTCCCCCTGCTTATCCTTGTCTTTTCTCTCTCTCTCTCGCTAAATACAAATATGATAACCTCAGCACAATGATCGAACACAGATAGAAGTGAATCTTTTCAGAAACTCATATTAACTTGAGGAAAAAACATGAAAAGTATTAAAAAAATTATTGGTTTTAATTAAAGCTCCATCAAAAAAGTCTCTCGTCATTCCATCCATAATTGAAATTTTAAAGACTGAAAGGATGGAATGGTTTAAAGAAACTTTTAACAAGAATATGAAGGATTTCCCTGTAGAGATATTTATATATTTCCTTAAAGTGTTAACTCATCATAGTAATTAAAGGCTCTAATGCGTGTGTGTGTGTGTGTGTGTACTCATATAGATATATTTGCAGGGTCGAGCCATATCCCCAAGCCCCGCCTTATGCAGGCTGCACTGATAGTTCTGAAGGCGGTCTTGTCTAGGCTCTAACAGGCTAGCCGAACATTTGAGAGGTCTAACATGCTGTTGACGTCACGTCAGGGGATTCCTCTGGTGTCAGCTTTGTCCAACAGGTTCCACTAGAGGGCGAGGCCTTTATTTGTCTGTTTCTGTTACCTTTCTCTCTTTAACCTATGCTCCCTTTGCTCTCTTTCTCCTGCTAGTATTCTCACTACGTTGCACTTGTTGAATTAAAGTCTAGTAACCGTCTTTCTAACCATCTCTGATGTCCTCATGTAACCTACCACAGTCTTTTCTAGTTCTAAATTTGTTGAAAGTTCCTGTCTTTTGTTTCTACTAGCTTTATCTAACTTGTCGCCTCTCACTCCACATGGGATAATGATTCCAGTCAATTCTGCCACAGATAATGTCCCCTTGATATCTTTGCTCCTCTTGCTTAATATCTTGCTTCTCTGCTTAATATCTTTGCTCTCTTGCTTAATATCTTTGCTTCTCTTGCTTAATATCTTGCTTCTCTTGCTTAATATCTTTGCTTCTCTTGCTTAATATCTTTGCTTCTCTTGCTTAATATCTTTGCTTCTCTTGCTTAATATCTCTGCTTCTCTTGCTTAATATCTTTGTTCTCAGATAATGGGAGTTTTCTCTTGCTTGTCTGCCTAGCTTGTCAGCTTTATGTTGCTTCATTATGCTTATAAATGATTTATTGGGATAGTTTTATTATACTCGGCTACGTACGGTCCTTGAGGCACATATTTGTTGCTAATATTTACTGTTGTTACTGAGAGCGTAGTCGGCTGTGCCTCTGTACCGTCGTGTAAATGTGATCACGAGTATTTATCCTACTTGGGATGTTCAGTCATTTGGAGTGGCTCGTACAGCGACGGACCTGCACCGTTCACAGTCGGCGGCGACGGGCCTGCACCGTTCACGGTCGGCGGCGACGGACCTGCACCGTTCACGGTCGGCGTTGGATCTTCGATGGATCAAGTGGGTGGGCACTGTACATTTCCTCCTCATATTTCAGGTCCTTGTCCTCATATTTCAGGTCTTTGTCCTCATATTTCAGGTCCTTGTCCTCATATTTCAGGTCCTTGTCCTCATATTTCTTCCAGGTGCTACATAGTCGTACTGGCTTAAGAGCTTTCACCTCATAATTGCCTTACCTTCCTCATAATTGGGATTTTACAATGTGCTGTCATTCCTTGTGACATTTTGGGAGTTATATGTACCGTCGAGGACGCTGTTGTTGGTTAGTGGTAATTGTTATCGCTGTGTTGGAGCCGGCATCATTCTTACTACCTGTGTCAGAGTCATAGTCAGCACGTCTCGCCTCCATCATTCCACCACCCATGTCACCACCTCCTACCATCACCACACCACAACCATCACCACAACACCACAACCGTCACCAACACCGTCACCACCACCACCAACACCGTCAACACCACCCACCACCACCACACCATCACCAACACCACCATCACCACACCGTCACCACCGTCACCAACACCGTCACCACCAACAAAGAGGACTGGAGGAAGGATAGAATGGGAAAGCAATTTGTATATGAGAAGAAAAAGGTGGTGGAGCGGAAATGTATCTATGGCGACGGTCTCGTTAGTGTTCGAATGTGTTAAAAACCTCAGATCTACGGCCACACACAGACAGGTGCCGCTGGGATCCACGCATACACAGACAGTTGCCGCTGGGACCCCCGCATACACAGACAGGTTGCCGCTGGGACCCACGCATACACAGACAGGTGCCGCTGGGACCCACGCATACACAGACAGGTGCCGCTGGGATCCACGCATACACAGACAGGTGCCGCTGGGACCCACGCATACACAGACAGGAGCCTTGGGACCCACGCATACACAGACAGCAGCCGCTCTGGTAACCAGTGACACCTGCACCACTGAGGTTGAGTACACAGGTGAGCTACGCAAAAGTGGTTACCGACTCCAGGAGAAAACCACATTTCTAGACGAGAGGTTTATGAGGGGAGCTACAGGGAGGACCCAACATGAGTGGAAGACTACAGGGGAGGACCCAACATGAGGGGAGATTACAGGGAGGACCCAACATGAGGGTAGACTACAGGGGAGGTCCCAACTGAGGGGAGATTACAGGGGAGGACCCAACATGAGGGGAGATTACAGGGGAGGACCCAACATGAGGGGAGACTACAGGGGAGGACCCAACATGAGGGGAGACTACAGGGGAGACCCAACATGATGGAAGGTGTCCTCACAGACCACTACAGACCACCAACATGAGGGAATGTGTCCTCACAGACCACCAACATGAGGGAAGTGTCCTCACAGACCACTACAGACCACCAACATGAGGAAGGTGTCCTCACAGACCACCAACATGAGGGAAGGTGTCCTCACAGACCACTACAGACCACCAACATGAGGGAAGGTGTCCTCACAGGCCACCACAGACCACCAACATGAGGCATTGTAAAACAATGCAGCATCAATACAAACAATATATAACCCTTAAATACACGTAAACAAGGAGACGAAGCAGCACATAACATTTCCAGGAATGACAACATTTAATAATTCATTAGAACAATTCAAAATGCTTGAGGCCAGGAAACAAGAGTCTAAAAAGGTATATTGCAAGAGGAGAGGGAAGGTGGAATTGAATTACCGCGCCTTTAGGGGGGAATATATATACTGTTAACAAGGCAATATTCGTAACATTTCTTGACGATAAAATCAAATAACACATAATGAACAAAAATTTTGCAATATAACATTCTGCCTAAACAATACTGGATAATTATTTAATTACATATGGAATAATTTGAACTAAATCCCTTCAACTGCAGTATATATAGAATTTCACAATCCAGGCAATCCTGAACCCCCTCCCCCCCAGCCTAGTGTCACCACCATCCGTCCTTCCTACAACCATCCACCCATCCCCCCCCTCCACCAAGCATCCATCCATGGTCGTCCACCCCTCCTCCAGGTAGCCTGAGCCGGTGCACAAAGAAGCGGAAGAGTGGGAGCAGCGCGGCCCTCAACACCCAGCCGTGACACCAAAGGCGAGACCGACGGTGGTGGCGGTAGTGGGTGTCTGCTGGGAGCTGCAGAGGCTGCTGCTGGGGCCAGCAGGTGTCACTGTAAACCCTGCCCCGGGGCCCAATTGACTACACGCACCAAGTGCCACTATGTCTGCTCTCTGCCGCTGCTGCCTGACTCTGGCACTTGTCACACTCACTGTGTGTACTCACCTAGTTGAACTCACCTAGTTGTGCTTGCGGGGGTTGAGCTTTGGCTCTTTGGTCCCGCCTCTCAACCGTCAATCAACAGGTGTACAGGTTCCTGAGCCTATTGGGCTCTATCATATCTACACTTGAAATTGTGTATGGAGTCAGCTTCCACCACAACACTTCCTAATGCATTCCATTTGTCAACCACTCTGACACTAAAAAAGTTCTTTCTAATATCTCTGTGGCTCATTTGGGCACTCAGTTTCCCAAATGTGTGTGTGTGTGTGTAATTACCTAAGTGTTATTTACCTAAGTGTAGTTACAGGATGAGAGCTACGCTCGTGGTGTCCCGTCTTCCCAGCACTCTTTGTCATATAACGCTTTGAAACTACTGACGGTCTTGGCCTCCACCACCTTCTCACCTAACTTGTTCCAACCGTCTACCACTCTATTTGCGAAAGTGAATTTTCTTATATTTCTTCGGCATCTGTGTGTAGCTAGTTTAAATCTATGACCTCTTGTTCTTGAAGTTCCAGGTCTCAGGAAATCTTCCCTGTCGATTTTATCAATTCCTGTTACTATTTTGTACATAGTGATCATATCACCTCTTTTTCTTCTGTCTTCTAGTTTTGGCATATTTAATGCCTCTAACCTTTCCTCGTAGCTCTTGCCCTTCAGTTCTGGGAGCCACTTAGTAGCGTGTCTTTGCACCTTTTCCAGTTTGTTGATGTGCTTCTTAAGATATGGGCACCATACAACCGCTGCATATTCTAGCTTTGGCCTAACAAAAGTCGTGAACAATTTCTTTAGTATATCGCCATCCATGTATTTAAACACACACACACACACACACACACACATCCATGTGTGTGTGTGTGTGTGTGTGTGTGTGTTTGTGTGTGTGTGTGTGTGTGTGTGTGTGTGTGTGTGTGTGTGTGTGTGTGTGTGTGTGTGTGTGTGTGTGTGTGTGTGTGACACTCGTTAAGGTGCCACACACTACCTATGACCATGGTGTCATGTCACACTCTACACTTGGTGTACACCGTGTAGAGGAGCCCTGGGCCGCTGCTCCCCGCCGATGCCCTACAGTGTAGCTGAGTCACCTGCAGCCAAACCATCAATTAGTGCAGGTCTTGTGGCCTCAAGACTTGTGGCACCGTCTTCACTCCCACCGCCGCGCCTCTTGGCTCTCTCATTACCTAATTGATGGATAAACTTCGCTTCTCCAGCTCTCAATTGCCTGAAACTCTCCTGTCTCGTTAACCACCTTCGGTCCTTCATTCACACCAAAACTTGCTCAGTGGTCAATGTTTTATGGGCGCCAGCAGGAGCTCTGGTGGTGAAGAACTGTTGTAACTCTCAGTAAGACGCCTCCTTCTTTAGTCTCTGTTCGGTTAATCCTCAATATGATGCAGGACTATTATTATTATTATTAATATTTGTCCGTGAGTCTCGTGGAGTAGTGTGAGTCTGCAGGTGTATTGGGTGTTGCTCAATTATGATATACGATAAGTTTTGCTATTCCTCTTGTCTTAGTATTGCGTTATGTGCCAGTAATTGCAGTAATATGGACGCCACACTTACAGTGGACACACACACACACACACACACACACACACACACACACACATACACACACACACACACTCACACACACACACACACACACACACACACACACCACACACACACACACACACACACACACACACACACACACACACACACACACACCACACACACACACACACACACACACACACACACACACACACACACACACACACACACACACACACACACACACACACACACACTCACACACACACACACACACACACACACACACACACACACACACACACACACACACACACACACACACACACAGCAGAGCACATTAGTGCAGTAACAGGGTGGCTGCCAGCCCAGCAGAACAACAAGTAGTCGTCACCACCAGCGCCAATTTGATCATAACAATATTGCTGCCACCTCACTCTGTGATTGCCTGCCAAACCACACAACTTCGAGTCCGGATACAACAACGTTATACCAGGACCGGATAAAACTACGTCAGCCTGAAGCCGGATACACCCACGTCACCCGGAAGCCGGATACTACTCACTTATGCCACTGTCGTACAAACAAGGATTATTAGGGTAACAGCGTCTACGACGCTTAAACGGAAGACATCAATCAATAAATTCCGGATGGAAAAATTACCTACATATTGAGAATGTTTCTACATGAGAATATTGCTACCAGGGAGTACTGCAACAAGAGGATACTACTATAAGAGAATACAATAAGCAACAATACAGCGAGTGGATACAGGATCTGAGAACGCTGATGTTGTCCAGAGAAAGTTGTTGGGCTTGTATTTGCCACAGTCTCAGTCCCAGAGTAAGAGAAATGGTCGTTCTAGCCAGGCCTGGTCATTCTTGGCCTGGTCATTCTTGGCCTGGTCGTCCTTGGCCTGGTCGTCCTTGGTTTGGTCGTCCTTGGTCTGGTCGTCCTTGGCCTGGTTGTTCTAGTCAGGCCAAACTTTGACTAACTCTGCTAGAATATGTCACAGGAATTTCAATATTCAGTCCTGACTGTTAAATCTAGACAACAAGATCAGTAATATTAGGCGAGACCGGCGCTGGAGGACAGTAAGGTCCACCTTGTACTTTACCCAGTCCACCTCATACTTCTGACATAAGGAAGAGTGAACATTTGGACAGGAGTAACAGTGACTGCACTGTGTGTTGTGTCTGATGCTCTTCGTTCACTGTTAAACAGTAATATAATTTGTGTGATATAAACAGTGTGTTATCTGTATGTCTTTGCCTCACGTGGGAAATAGTAGAGGGGCTGGTCCCAAACCTGCACACAGAAATAACACCACATGAGACCAGAAGGCATGGCAGGATGTGCAGAATACCCCCGTTGAAGAGCAGAGGTGCATTAGCTACTCTGAGAGAGAACTCTATCAACATCAGAGGCCCGAAACTATTCAAGACGCTTCCACTACACATAAGGGACATAACTGGCCGACCCCTCACAGTGTTCAAGAGAGAACTTGATAAACACCTCCAAAGGATACCTGATCAACCAGGCTGTGATTCGTACGTCAGGCTGAGAGCAGCCGCCTCCAACAGCCTGGTTGACCAGTCCAGCAACGAGGAGGCTTGGTCGAGGACCGGGCCGCGGGGACGCTAAGCCCCGCAACCATCACAAGGTAACCAGAAGGTAAGGTTGCCTATAAGCCTGCATGTCATCCACTAACGAAGTATTAACCCAACTTTCCCAGCGAAGTTACTCAACTTTATTTGCTAAAAATACGCTCTTGCAAATACCAAGTTGCTTACTCAACAAAGCATAACCTTGCGGAGGGTTGAATATAAAATTATGTTTTAAACATTCTTATAATACAAAAATTTCCAATACAAATCTCACGTAGTAACTCGGAAATAAGTTTTTCTTAAAACACTTGTAACTTGAGAAAACAACTTGTCCTGAAGAATTATCTAAACAAAGAGACTTTAGAATAGTATTTAAAATGAGTTATGCGACTCTTAACATGGATTTCGGACTCCACCAAAGCTAATTCTAGCAAATTCTCCGAGGAAATTGGCCAATTCCAAGCCCCCTCACGCACACCCAACTAGCCTCGCGGCTGTCACTATATCCACCATGATAAGTGAGATTTTCTACTAACCAAACTCAAGACAATGGTAATCTTAAACGAGTGTACGAGCACACTGTCTCATTTATGAATTATGTCAGCTTTCTAAGACGTACTTAAGAGCGTGTCGTAACTTTGTGGCAAGTGCGTGTGTGCATGACACTGGGCACCTCACAGACCAACACACACTGCCTTCCCACTTACCCCAGTACCTTCCCACTTACCCCAGTGCCTTCCCACTTACCCCAGTACCTTCCCACTTACCCCAGTACCTTCCCACTTACCCCAGTACCTTCCCACTTACCCCAGTACCTTCCCACTTACCCCAGTACCTTCCCACTTACCCCAGTACCTTCCCACTTACCCCAGTGCCTTCCCACTTACCCCAGTACCTTCCCACTTACTCCAGTACCTTCCCACTTACCCCAGTACCTTCCCACTTACCCCAGTACCTTCCCACTTACCCCAGTGCCTTCCCACTTACCCCAGTACCTTTCCACTTACCCCAGTACCTTCCCACTTACCCCAGTACCTTTCCACTTACCCCAGTACCTTCCCACTTACCCCAGTACCTTCCCACTTACCCCAGTGCCTTCCCACTTACCCCAGTACCTTCCCACTTACCCCAGTACCTTCCCACTTACCCCAGTACCTTCCCACTTACCCCAGTGCCTTCCCACTTACTCCAGTACCTTCCCACTTACCCCAGTACCTTCCCACTTACCCCAGTGCCTTCCCACTTACCCCAGTACCTTCCCACTTACCCCAGTACCTTCCCACTTACTCCAGTACCTTCCCACTTACCCCAGTACCTTCCCACTTACCCCAGTACCTTCCTACTTACCCCAGTACCTTTCCACTTACCCCAGTACCTTCCCACTTACCCCAGTACCTTCCCACGTACCCCAGTACCTTCCCACTTACCCCAGTACCTTCCCACTTACCCCAGTACCTTCCCACGTACCCCAGTACCTTCCCACGTACCCTAGAGCCTTCCCACGTATCCTAGTACCTTCTCACTTACCCCAGTACCAGACGCCTTGCCTCATCTTCCCCAATTACTTAGCAGCGCCCTCCCTCCCTCAGCAACCCCCTTGCTCCTTGAGCTGCTCAATACTGGGCGTCTGCGACAAGCTTCTCTAGTTGTCTGGCCCAGTGTGATCCCCGACTGAGTTCGGGCTGCTCCACGCGCACACACACAGCTTCCTGGATCACGTGTGGATCAAAGCCGACTCTCACACCCGTCATTAGAGGCTGGTGACCTCTCATCAAGGCGGCTCCATGGCCTCCTCCTGCGCTCCTTGTTGCCTTACTCCCAACGTCTCTAGCCTCACTCTCGCTTGGCCGCTCTTAGCCACCTCCAAGGTGGTTAAGAGCGACCTTAGAGGAGGTCGTTCTTGGACCTTCACACCTATCATTATTATTATTATTATTGATTACAATTATCTTGTCTGTTAAATCATCGCTCTTGTGGGAAGAATAAATATTTATAAATCGTAGCAATCCTGTTCACTGAGAGTTTATTGATTACCCTAGTACCTCAATTACAATTATGTTTTTGTAATTATAATGATGGATGACCTTACCAGATCCTCTCCAAGATGCGGCAGCAATTACAGCTCTTGGGGAATCCTTACACAATATTCTGTATTATCTTGTTCTGTTTCAGTTATTGCCTCTATTGGGGTAGTTCTTCTTATCTGTGCCTCTCTTACTCATTTACATGCCTATCTTTCCCCTTTTCCATGTCCTCATTCTGCTCCATGCCTCTCTCCCCCTTTCCTCTATCTTTACCCTTTTTTTTTGGTCGCAAAGTTTGCCTTTATCTGTTTCTCTCGCTATTTCTTCCCGCCTTCCTCCACCTTCCTCACCTGCTGCTCCTCGTCCCCCCGCCCGTCTCTCCCTCCCTGCTGTATACAGGTAATATGTATAATTGTATAAGTGGAGTTAAGGGTGTGGAACCTTAGTCCGAGTGCATGAATGGGGTCCAATACGACATCTATATATCACTCTAATGCAGTTAACGAAGCATCATAAGTTAATATCACCGTTTGAGTCACACTCTTGGTGACGCAATTCTCTTCACGTCTGGTCAGAACCACTGCGTCGTTTGCTCTATTCGTGAAGCAACACTCTAGTTTTATTTTAACAAATACGAGGAAAATAATTATATTATCGACTGACTCTTTGAAAAGCTTCTTTCGAGACCTTTTTTGTAACAGTTACATTTGAGTCTACGAGGAACAGCTGCAGTGAATTAAAAACAAAAAAGCGTCCTGGAATTAATAATAAGTGCAGGATTAAATTTGCTTGATTGCACAGGTAATTATACTGGCAGGTGACAATGGCTAAAAACTTGGCAGGTGGTCATCTGGCTAACTTGGCAGGTGGTCATCTGGCTAACTTGGCAGGTGGTCATCTGGCTAAACACGTTACCTGCTTATTTCAGCGCTGTTCACCCGTCAAAGTTTAAAATCATTAAAATCGTCGCCTGTCCTTAACTATTTCCAGTGATTTAGATACCACGGGTACCTGGGCGCCTGACAGCTGGGTGGACAGTGCTTCGGATTCGTAGTTTTGAGGTTCCGGGTTCGATCCCGGTGGGACGAAGACAAATGGGCAAAATGTTTCTTTCAACCTGTTGCCCTGTTACCTAGCAGTAAATAAGTACCTGGGAGTTAGACAGCTGCTACGGGCTGCTTCCCGGGGGAGGGGGGGGGGGTTGGTAACAAAAAGGAGGCCTGGTCAAGGACCGGGCCGCGGGGACAATATGCCCCGAAATCATCTCAAGATAACCACCCATAATTGCATATATAAAATGAGGTGTCTGTTTAGGTGTTATCTGTACGTAATATTCAATGAGTGAAATTCACTCTCCTTCACGTCAAAATACTATATAATAAAACCAGAGTGCATAACACACATGTTAGTTGACATACCTCAGTTATACTTTATACTTTGTTATACTTTGTATACAAAGTATACTTTGTTATACAAAGTTATACTTTGTCAGTTATACTCTTAACCCAACAATACGATACATTACTGGCTTACTCCTCGTGACTGCTCCCCATCGTATCTAACTTTACCAAGTCACCATTTGACTTACCAAAGAAGTCAAACATGAGTCACTGACAGACATGCTACACAACTGAACTGAACACCTGACATTATATATACGTCTCGTACACCCGACACTCCATCGTACACCCGACACTCCATCGTACACCTGTAACTCACCAAAGATCTTTCTGGTAAGGCTGCCAGGCAAGTCTGACCTCCAATACGATCAAGACCCTTGTGAGAGGCTACCTGGTAGCCTAAGAAAGTAGGGTAGCCACTACTCTGAATGTGAATGTCGAACCTTGACTCTTCAGTGTCGAATCTGGAAATCTCACTGTCCTCCTCTCACAGCTGCTCCAGTACTTATCTAGAGCCAGAGATAAGAGACTACTACTACTGCCACTACTGAGGAGCTCCACTGCCCCCAGGCTCCTGCCGCTTGTCTGACACATCAACGCGGGAATGTACATGTAATCTTATCGTAATTATTGGCTTAGCAGTATTAGCAGGAGGTGAATAGTGTGACCCCGAGTCATTAAGGACAGGCCTGAAAGCATGTCCAGGGTATGAACTCAGACCGTCACCTGCTGGATCAAGAGGCCTGTGGTGCTCTGGACTGCTTTATCTATAATTTATATATCATGGTCAATTATGCATGACACTGTCAGTGCTATCTTACCCCCCTACATTTTTCCAGCACTCCCTCTTCCATTTTTATCATTGGCTTTATCATTCCCTCACTACCACCCATTCCCCTTGTCTTCCCCCTTCCTCCCCTCCCCTGGTGCTGTCACCCAAGCTTTAGGCAGTCATCTTAGCACCACCTTCTTGTTCTACTCCCACTTCTATCTCTATCTTTATTACTACCTTCTTCACCTCGGGTCTCTCCATTCCCCCCTCCCCTTCTCGCTTCTCCTACTGACTAATATACCAGTACCTTCTTCCCCTACTCCCCCTTCCTCATCTAGCAGTGACTGCTCCCTACAACCTTCCCCTACCCCCTTGCCTGCACCGGTGCCTGCTCGGTCTTCTCCTCAGGACCTCCTCCCCATCACCTCCTCCCCAGCACCACCTCCCCAGCACCTCCTCCCCAGCACCTCCTCCCCAGCACCTCCTCCCCAGCACCACCTCCCCAGCACCACCTCCCCAGCACCTCCTCCCCAGCACCTCCTTCCTTTGCGGGAGACAGCGGGGAGAGTTTATGATGATAAGCCTCTGGGCTGGGAGATGGTCAGCCTGAGCCGCCCACCTCCCCGACTGACACACTAAGAGGATCTCCCCATAAATTTGAGCACTGCAGCCGCAGAGATCTCGATGCATATGTGCCATATTTACACGGACGAGCGAGGCAGCCGGCGACTCACATCGCTGTTTTTATCTTCTGGAATTCTTATGTGAATTAATTTGCATACTGTGGTGGAGAGGGAACCATTTACACCCAAGTTGGAGGCGTTGAAGGGCCTCACCACACGCTTCTACTTCCTTAGATTACTCTCTCTCTCTCTCTCTCTCTCTCTCTCTCTCTCTCTCTCTCTCTCTCTCTCTCTCTCTCTCTCTCTCACACACACTCTCCCTGTGTCTATCGTACTCCCTGGAAGGATAGTACCGACTCCCCTAGTAATTTATACATGAAGGTATATACCAAACTAGGCGTTACAGGCTCAGATATATTCGCCATGTGGTGTACATGCCGGAGCTGTACAGTACCTCCACATTTCCTGTATTTGTATTTATTCATGTCTGAAGTCTTAAGGAAAACATACTTTAACATGTGTCTCTGGTCCCCATACTCTCCCAGTCATCTTCCTTGTCCCTCTGTCTCTCTTCCCCTACCCCACATTCCTCCTTCCACCCCCCACCCCCCGTGTGTGTGTGTGTGTGTGTGTGTGTGTGTGTGTGTGTGTGTGTGTGTGTGTGTGTGTGTGTGTGTGTGTGTGTGTGTGTGTATTTTTACTCTTTGTATTTACTATTTGTGTCTGCAGAATCGGAGTGCTGGGAATTTGTTGATTCACAGTTGAGAAGCGGGACCAAAGAGTGAAAGCTCAACCCCCGCAAGCACAACTAGGTGAGTACAGTCACTAGGTTGGAGCCTGGCCTAATCGCATCCGGGACTAAAAGGTTGTCTCCTGTATTACCACATTCATTTAATAGGCCCGTTAAGCGCGGAGACTCCTGGACACTACCGCTGATTGTGGTGATGGTGGTGGTGGGTTGGTGGTAGTGGTAGGTGGTGATGGTAATGAGGGGTTAGTGGTGGTGGTATGGGGTTGGTGGTGGTGCTAGGTGGTGTAGGTGGTGAAGGATTGTTGTTTTGGTAGTTATTATATAGTAGCAGTAATTACAGTTGATGCCACAACCTGAGGAGTAGGGACGTGTTGTTGTGGAGTGGTTGTTGGGTTGTTGGGTTGTAGGGCGTGAAGACCATTAGGGTCCAGTTGCCGGACCCCCTCATGTGACCCGTCTGCCGCCGCCCACGCCACACCTCTCACCTCCTTAATAAAGTAATTAAACAAAAGCCAACTAGAAGCGTAACTGCCAGAGTGACTGTCCGGTGGCACTACGCGATAACCATTAGTGTGTGACCACCATTACGCTCACACTGGAGCGTAACACAAACATCTCCTGCCTCTCCCCCAGCCTCTTCTTCCCGGGCCCTTCACCACCCCACCGGCACCACCCCACCTGCACCACCCCACCCGCACCACCCCACCCGCACCACCCCACCTGCACCTCCCCACCTGCACCCCCTACCATAACTAGATCAAGAGAACACTCCCCCGCCAGCCCCACCTCGCCACTTCACCCCTCACTGTCACCCCACATCACCTCCTCCCTCCCTCGCCAAATCCATTGCAACAGGTTGCATATTGCTCTCCACATTTTGTCAAAATATTGATGAAATTTTATCGTAGATTTCAAAACAAAAAGTTCAAAACGCGGCGATATCGGTCGTGCACTTATGTCGTGTTTCATTCTTGTTGTTGTGGGATTCAAGTGTTTGTGTCTGAAGCGAACATGATTTTGGAAGATGACGATGACAGCGAAGCACAGTGTTGCGAAGTGGTGCACGCAGTCTACTTTAGTTTACATTGAGGGGACGCTCCCAGGATCAATATCCTCACGGCCCGGTCTTTGACGAGGCCTCTTGGTTGGTGGTCTGCTCAACCAGGCCGTTCAGATGAAGCTGCAGGCAGCCAGCCGTGGGGGACTCACAGTCCTGATGGTCAAATATCCTTTGGCATCAGGTCACTAAACATTTGTGATATTTGATGATAATATCCCGTTGTGTTTACCTCTATATGGAGAGTAGTTACGGCCACAGTTGTCAATGAGGACCTGTGCTCAGTCCTGGACCACTCCTGCCCTCAACAACATACACTCTGGCCACTCATACTAACCAGGAGGGGAATACTAAAGAGATTCGAACAGTTCGAATCTGGAGAAGCAACAGTTCGACAAAACTCCCCCAATGTGCCCAGGACCGACACATTCTCATAACCCATTTCAACTCAAACTAGAACTCTATATGTAAAGGTTTAACATGGCACAAATATATACTTCATCCTTGCTAACGACGATATTGCAAGCCTTATCCGTGCCGCCTGGCGATTCATGTGCTTCCCGACTGAGGGAGAGGAAATATTTAATAATTTCTCGGTGTGGCCAAGTTAAAAAGTACACTTTGTCCACGACGTGAGTCGCTGTACATCCCATCACCAGGCTATTGTCCGCGCCCGGCCCTCACGGACGTGTCTCTGCTGGCAATGACAGCGTCCTCACAGCTGTATTCTTCTCCCCAAGCTCAGCGCCCAGGAGGCAACCACGACCACACTGTCAGGAAGATATGTCCAGCCGTGGTGCTCACTCTCTCTCTCTCTGCTGCCTCCTTGTCTGAGGTCACACTCTGCTGCCTCCTTGTCTGAAGTCACTCTCTGCTGCCTCCTTGTCTGAGGTCACTCTCTGCTGCCTCCTTGTCTGAAGTCACTCTCTCCTCCCTCCTTGTCTGAAGTCACACTCTCCTGCCTCCTTGTCTGAAGTCACTCTCTCCTGCCTCCTTGTCTGAAGTCATTCTCTGCTGCCGCCTTGTCTGAAGTCACCCTGCTGCCTCCTTGTCTGAAGTCACACTCTCCTGCCTCCTTGTCTGAAGTCATTCTCTGCTGCCGTCTTGTCTGAAGTCACCCTGCTGCCTCCTTGTCTGAAGTCACTCTCTGCTACCTCCTTGTCTTAAAACAAAGAGACAAGAGAGGGAACTTATATATCTGTTGCCACACTGAGTAATCTTGCTGATGTAATTCACACAGATTTCACAAAAGCTTTTGATAAATGTGACCATGGTGTTATTGCACATAATATGCGTTCAAAAGGAATTACCGGAAAAATAGGCAGATGGATCTACAATTTCCTAACTAACAGAACCCAATGTGTAATAGTCAACAAAATAAAATTCAGCCCATCAATCGTGAAGAGCTCAGTCCCCCAGGGTACTGTGCTTGTTCCAGTACTTTTTCTCATCCTCATATCGGACATAGACAAGAACACAACCTATAGCACTGTATCATCCTTTGCAGATGACACTAGGATCTTCATGAGAGTAGGCAACATAGAGGACACGGCGAACCTCCAATGAGATGTAGATCAGGTCTTTCTATGGGCTACAGAAAATAATATGGTGTTTAACGAAGATAAGTTCCAGCTCATGCGCTACGGAAAAAATGAAAATATTAAAAACGGAAACCACGTACAAAACTCAGGCAAATCATAACATAGAACGAAAAGGCATTGTAAAGGATCTGGGTGTACTCATGTCGGAAGACCTTACTTTTAAAGAACACAATAAAGTAGCCGTCACAACTGCAAAAAAATGACAGGATGGATAACAGAACTTTTCACACTAGAGATGCTGTACCGATGATGATACTTTTCAAAACGCTTGTGCTCTCTAGAGTGGAGTACTGCTGCACAATGACAGCCCCTTTCAAAGCTGGAGAAATTGCTGACCTGGAGAGCGTGCAAAGATCCTTTACTGCTAGAATCCACTCGGTAAAACATCTAAACTATTGGGACCGACTAAAGAGCCTAAATCTGTATTCCCTTGAGCGCAGACGTGAGAGATACATAATAATTTACACGTGGAAAATATTAGAGGGGCTGGTCCCAAACCTGCACACAGAAATAACATCACATGAGACTAGAAAACATAGCAGGATGTGCAGAATACCCCCGTTGAAAAGCAGAGGTGCAACAGGTACTCTGAGAGAGAACTCAATCAACATCAGAGGCCCGAGACTGTTCAAAACGCTTCCACTACACATAAGGGGCATAACTGGCAGACCCTTCACAGTGTTCAAGAGAGAACTGGATAAGCACCTCCAAAGGATACCTGATCAACCAGGCTGTGACTCATACGTCAGGCTGCGAGCAGCCGCGTCCAACAGCCTGGTTGATCAGTCCAGCAACCAGGAGGCCTGGTCGACGACCGGGCCGCGGGGACGCTAAGCCCCGGAAGCACCTGAAGGTAACCTCAAGGTAAGGTTAGGTTAAAACAAGAAGGCAGCAAAATGACTCAAGTCATCTAGATATTAATAATAAAGACTTAATTACCCACTAAATGATCTTTTCAGTAAATATTACAAATTGTAAATTTTCATCAGTGCATACAATGGTTGAAATATAAATTCCAATTTCTGCATACTGCGCTTTGAGGTATAAATCCATATCTGTGTCGGCATTCCTGATGTATATTCTCCTCTGTAAGGATTTCCTGAGGTTTAAATCACATTCCTTTACTTGAAATGTCCAAAAAAAAAGTTCACTGCACGCCTTTGCTCCTCAGGAAATTCCACATTTTTATGAAAGATTTATTTATTAATTTAAGTAGTTATTATATATATATATATATATATATATATATATATATATATATATATATATATATATATATGCAAACAAGCCTGAATGGTCCCCAGGACTAGATACAACTGAAAACTCACACCCCAGAAGTGACTCGAACCCATACTGCCAGGAGCAACGCAACTGGTATGTACAGGGACGCCTTAATCCGCTTGACCATCACGACCGGACATAAGGAAGTGATAGCCGGAGCTATATGAACCACTTCCCCGCCTTCCCCGTGATGGTCAAGCGGATTAAGGCGTCCCTGTACATACCAGTTGCGTTGCTCCTGGCAGTATGGGTTCGAGTCACTTCTGGGGTGTGAGTTTTCAGTTGTATCTAGTCCTGGGGACCATTCAGGCTTGTTTGCATTTGTGTTCCTCACGTGTTGCCCCAAAAAATGAGGTGATTTGATAAAATGCTATGCCCAAGATTACCATCCGAGTGCCGGCGGGGCGGGGAAGTGGTTCATATAGCT
>WNGS01069827.1:2500-17869 GCA_020271785.1 Procambarus virginalis | reverse complement strand
TCGCTTTTATGTGTAAACTTAGTCGAGTTAAAATAGGCCTTTTATTCATAAAGTTTAGTGTAACACATTCCAACAGCTCCATACGTCAAGAACTGGTCGCAAAACTTTAACTCAGCCACTGCAGTAATTGAAAATAATATATTTGGCGATATTTTGTTATTTTATTATAATTTAGCTCCTCACCATAACAGACAGGACAAGTTCACAACAAACTTTATAGAATATGGAAGGGGGGAAGGTGATTTAAATGATCAAGTCGAAAACGGGAATACTTAGAGCAGAGACTTAGAAAAATGCGATGGAAGTTAAGTTGCGACGCTGTCAGAAGTGGGCTAAGTTTACACATAAACTGGTCCAAACGGGAGACAA
Organism: Procambarus virginalis; assembly: GCA_020271785.1. Lineage (NCBI taxonomy): Eukaryota > Metazoa > Arthropoda > Malacostraca > Decapoda > Cambaridae > Procambarus > Procambarus virginalis. Next base: position 17,500 of record WNGS01069827.1, on the reverse strand, counting down.
AACTTCCTCCACGCACCAGCCACAAGACCCCGTCTGTTACCTCAACCTGTAAACTGTTTACAGGTTCACGCTACAACCATGATGTAAATGGTTTACAAACCGACCCTCGCCTGGTACCCTACACTATAGTGGTTACCAACCCGGGTGACGCGAGCCTGTGTTCGAGACTCCGCGAGGATTAACAAAAACACCTACAAGAAAAAGCGTAACTTGCCACTTTTTGTATCTTGTTGAATAAACGAATTAAATTGATTAAGGTTTTAACGTGTCCTATTACTATAATGAGTCACTTTAAAATTTGTGTGTGGCCAGGTACTGGCATGGTAGTTAGTATTGAAGCAGCCAAGGTTTAACGTGGGGTCAATGTTATTGAAGAAGGGAGGTTCAGTAGAGGCAAGGAGTTCAATTGGTAGTAATAATCGGTACCGGCTCTCCCGCCTGCTACTCGCTGACGATTGTTTTGTTTTTCTCTAGCTTGTAGCATTCACAAATAAAATTGGTGTTTGAAATAACACATTTCAAGAAGAAATGTTACAAATTTCCTTTTTTCTTCCCTCGAGAGCAATACAATAGACAACCGCCGTGAAGATTAAGTCCCTGATTTTGGCCCATATGGAACCTTTTGGCTGAAAACCTTGCCAAGGACTGGTCTCCTTTGTCGTGGGAGAGGTATGATCGGGTCAGAAACCTTTTCCCACAGTATCCAAGCAACTCAGAAAATTTACTCAGCCTGCAGGTACACGAACAGTCGACTGAACTGTAACGTGACCGCACGCTAAAAGTTAAATTTAATGAACTGTCAGTAAATGTGTTTGGATATCAGTGACAACAGTTTCCCACCATCTCTCAGAAAGCTGTGAACATACTGCTACAATTCTCAGCGTCGTGCTTGCGTGATCTAGCAATTTTGTGTTTATTGAATGTAAAACCAAACAGAGGAACAGCTTGATGTCCGGAAGACCTTCGTGAGTGCCCATCAAAGATGCCGCCACCGGTTAAGTTGTTGTGTTGAAATATAACAAGCCACAAGTAAGAGCGGAACCGGGGAAGAGGGATGACAGCCGCCAGCAAGAGAGGAGTCAGGGTGAGGGACGACAGCCGCCAGCAAGACAGGAGTCAGAGTGAGGGACGACAGCCGCCAGCAAGACAGGAGTCAGAGTGGGGGGATGACAGCCGCCAGCAAGACAGGAGTCAAAGTGAGGGACGACAGCCGCCAGCAAGAGAGGAGTCAGGGTGAGGGACGACAGCCGCCAGCAAGACAGGAGTCAGAGTGAGGGACGACAGCCGCCAGCAAGACAGGAGTCAAAGTGAGGGACGACAGCCGCCAGCAAGACAGGAGTCAGAGTGGGGGGATGACAGCCGCCAGCAAGACAGGAGTCAAAGTGAGGGACGACAGCCGCCAGCAAGACAGGAGTCAAAGTGAGGGACGACAGCCGCCAGCAAGACAGGAGTCAGAGTGGGGGGATGACAGCCGCCAGCAAGACAGGAGTTAGAGTGAGGGACGACAGCCGCCAGCAAGACAGGAGTTAGAGTGAGGGACGACAGCCGCCAGCAAGACAGGAGTCAGAGTGAGGGACGACAGCCGCCAGCAAGGCAGGAGTCAAAGTGAGGGACGACAGCCGCCAGCAAGACAGGAGTCAGAGTGAGGGACGACAGCCGCCTACGGGCTCACCATAGCCCGTGCTACTTGGAACATTTTGTTCCAGGTAGCGAATCTTTAACAACAACAACAAGCCGCCAGCAAGACAGGAGTCAGAGTGGGGGATGACAGCCGCCTGTCCACTAAACATTATATACGAGTGTGAACACAACAGCCATAATTGAGATTGACTGAAAAAAAATTGGCCACCATTTTGGAGCGCCGTGTTCCTTCACTAGCTCGCTTCACAAGCCAGAACGACCCAAGTTGGAACCGTAGGCAGGAAAGTCTGGACAACGATTCCTCACCATTCGCCCCTGTACTACCAGCAGTAATTATATACCTGGATGTTAACGCTTAAAGGATCATGTTCTAGGGAAACCACGCGGACTGAATAGCCTAACCGTTTTCAGCACCTGAGCCAACGGGGAATCCTAATATAATAAATTAACTTACATCTCCAGAAGCTCTTGAGGCAATACCCTTATGCATCCTGGGTCTCTCCAAGAATTGTAATAGACACAAATATAATATCTTGTATAACAACCGGAACACTTTAGCGAGATCAACGAGATAGTTCTTCATCCATAAGAAGGCATTCTATTACCTTTTACAGCTGTAAATTATTTCATTTAAGTTAAAGCTGGATACAAACTGATGAATATATAATATTAAATCATGTAAACGAGTTTCACTTACAGCAGGAGACGTGTTAATTATCGGTACTTAATTAACACAAGCTGTGAATGGTGTTTGCTAAGCTTTAAGACTATACAGTTTTAGCGAGCTTTATCAGGCGGTGTTCCCAGAGCTGGAGGACTTGCACAAGGTAATACTACCTTATTGTGCATATGTTAATTATTGGCCTAGTGTGAACATGTTAGATATAGGCCTCTTGTGGACCCGATAGATATAGACCCCAGTGTAAGACAGGTGGGATAAGTACACGAGTCGGAGTGGTTATTACAAACAAAACCTGCTTCCCATAGGCCAATAACTACCTTTTAATAACTCATTTATTCCCATATAACACCAGCCGTTGTAATACTTTTGCAACATCTCCGGCAATGTGCTCACAATCTTGGTGAATGTCGGAGGCAACAAGAAGAAGAAAAAAGAAGATTACAGCTGTAAAACAATATTGGTATTGCAAGACACGAAAATCATTTCTGATGCATTATTGGTGAGGAACACAACTGCCACCAGGGCCAGGGAGGGAGGGAGGCACGACGGGATGGAATGAGGCCGGGATAGCAGGGAGGGTGAGGGGGGAGAGAGGGCTGAAGGGAGAGGATAGCGGAATGTTGGGAGATATGAGATGAGAGCGGGATAGGAGGAAAAGGGAATAGATGGATGGAGGAAGAGTGATGGAGTGCAAGGGAGTGAAGGGAGGGAGGGAAACAGTGATGGAATGTGAGATGGACTGAGAGAGGGAATAGGAAGGGAGGGTATAAGGACGGAGGGAAGGAAGGAGATTGTAAGGAAGGTGACAGGGAGGGAGAGAGCAAGAGAAGATAGAAGAAGGAAGGAGAGAAAATGGGGTGGGAGGAAGGGAGAGAGGGTAACAGTGAGCGATAAAGGAAAGGAGAATAGAAGAAAGGAGATGGGATGGTAGTATGGAAGGAAGGAAGAGACGGTGACAGGGAGGGACGGACAAGTGGGGGGAGGGGGGGCAGGGAGGCGACGGAAGGGAGGGCGGGCAGGAGGCGACGGGAAGGGAGGGCGACACGGAACGGAAAACATTGAAAATTTGGAGCAAGTTTTTTCGTATATTTGTGATTGCTTTTCTATCTAGTTTTTGTTTATATTATCGTGTGGGTCTCTGGACGATCACTTTCCAAGCCCAACTCTTATCTTGAATTGTATGTCCAGTTTGAGAATGTATATATATATATATATATATATATATATATATATATATATATATATATATATATATATATATATATATATTATATATTATATATATAATATTTTTTTTATTTAATTATCTGTGTGTGTGTATTCACCTAGTTGTGCTTGCGGGGGTTGAGCTCTGGCTCTTTGGTCCCGCCTCTCAACCGTCAATCAACTGGTGTACAGATTCCTGAGCCTACTGGGCTCTATCATATCTACATTTGAAGCTGTGTATGGAGTGAGCCTCCACCACATCACTACCTAATGCAATCCATCTGTTAACTACTCTGACAGTGAAAAAGTTCTTTCTAACGTCCCTGTGGCTCATTTTGGTACTCAGTTCCACCTGTGTCTCCTTGTTCGCGTACCACCCGTGTTAAACAGTTTATCTTTATCTACCCTGTCAATTCCTCTGAGAATTTTGTAGGTAGTGATCATGTCTCCCGTTACTCTTCTGTCTTTCAGTGGCGTGAGGTGCATTTCACGCAGCCTTTCCTCGTAACTCATGCCACTTAGTTCTGGGACTAGCCTAGTGGCATACCTCTGAACTTTTTCAAGCTTCGCCTTGTGCTTGACAAGGTACGGGCTCCATGCTGGGGCCGCATACTCCAGGATTGGTCTTACATATGTGGTATACAAGATTCTGAATGATTCCTTACACAGGTTCCTGAAGGCCGTTCTGATGTTAGCCAGCCTCGCGTATGCCGCAGATGTTATTCTTTTGATATGGGCTTCAGGAGACAGGTTTGGTGTGATATCAACTCCTAGATCTTTCTCTCTGTCTGTTTCATGAAGGACTTCATATCCTATTCTGTATCCAGTGTCTGGCCTCCTGTTTCTACAGCCTAGTTTCATTACCTTACATTTACTCGGGTTGACGTTAGTAGTCATTTGTTGGACTATTCATTCAGTCTGTCTAGGTCATCTTGTAGCCTCATACTATCTTCCACCGTCTTAATCCTCCTTAATCCCTTAATCCTTTTAGTGTGTGTGTGTGTGTGTGTGTGTGTGTGTGTGTGTGTGTGTGTGTGTGTGTGTGTGTGTGTGTGTGTGTGCGTTTGTGTGTGTGTGTATGTGTGTGTATGGTGGTTGGTGCTGGGTTTTGGTGTGACAATCATATTTTCTAAATGATTGTCGTCCAGCGACACAGAGGGAGGCGTAAGAGAGAAGATGGCGGACACCACTGAGCTTGTCAGATAACAGAGCACCACTCTCACTTCTCCAACGACTCCTCCTCCTCCTCCTCGTGGCCAGGCCCAGGAGAATTATGAACCCAGGAATGTTATCTATGTTTGTGTTTCTAATTAGAGCAACTTTTATCCTAGCGGGGAGAGCTTTAGAGGGAGCGCTGGTGCCATAGAGCCGCCCCGAGGGAGGCTGCGGGGGATTGAATGACTGCGGGACCTCGCTAGACGCCGGCGGAGACGACGCTTACTTAAGGTACATTAGTGTGTAAATAAGACGAGAGGGTGTAGCCCCTCCTTCTTCCAGCAGAGCTATTCCCTCACACTCGCTCTACAAGCTAGGGTGAAGGGGTGGGGGGGTGGGGGGGTAAAGGGGGTTAATCTCCAAGCAAAGGGGGTGTGTTTACATACACGTTGATACAATACACACACACACTCACACACACACACACACACACACACACACACACACACACACACACACACACACACACACACACACACACACACACACACACATACATACACACACACATACATACACACACACACACACACACACACACACACACACACACACACACACCACACACACACACACACACACACACACACACACGAGAAGGCGTGTTTATGATCAACGTTACATTACAAACTAAGAACGATCAGTGAATGACAGGTCAATCTAAGAGCTTGGGTGATATTACAGGAAGGCATTGAGCCTACACGTGGTCGAGGTTTACATTTTTAACTGTATGCTGAGGGGAAGGGACGGGAAGTGGCTGCACTACCGCCTTGGGGTGCAAATTACAAGATATAAACAACAGAAATACATTTTTACGAGAGAAAAAGAATGGGTCGCCGGGTGTGCTTTGGGACACGAGTGAGGGGTGGTTCACCACTAACAACTCTGCTGTTGTTGCTGCTCTTGTTGGTGCTGCTGTTGCCATCCCTCTTGCTGCCGTTGTTGCTGTTGTCATCCCTCTTGCTTCCGTTGTTGCTGTTGTCATCCCTCTTGCTGCCGTTGTTGCTGTGTGTCATCCCTCTTGCTTCCGTTGTTGCTGTTGCCATCCCTCTTGCTGCCGTTGTTGCTGTTGTCATCCCTCTTGCTGCCGTTGTTGCTGTTGCCATCCCTCTTGCTCCGTTGTTGCTGTTGTCATCCCTCTTGCTGCCGTTGTTGCTGTTGTCATCCCTCTTGCTGCCGTTGTTGCTGTTGCCATCCCTCTTGCTCCGTTGTTGCTGTTGTCATCCCTCTTGCTGCCGTTGTTGCTGTTGTCATCCCTCTTGCTCCGTTGTTGCTGTTGTCATCCCTCTTGCTGCCGTTGTTGCTGTTGTCATCCCTCTTGCTGCCGTTGTTGCTGTTGTCATCCCTCTTGCTGCCGTTGTTACTGTTGTCATCCCTCTTGCTGCCGTTGTTGCTGTTGTCATCCCTCTTGCTCCGTTGTTGCTGTTGTCATCCCTCTTGCTGCCGTTGTTGCTGTTGTCATCCCTCTTGCTGCCGTTGCTGCTGTTGCCATCCCTCTTGCTTCCGTTGTTGCTGTTGTCATCCCTCTTGCTGCCGTTGTTACTGTTGTCATCCTCTTGCTCCGTTGCTGCTGTTGTCATACCTCTTGCTGCCGTTGTTGCTGTTGCCATCCCTCTTGCTTCCGTTGCTGCTGTTGCTACTTCTGCTGCTCACTTCATTTCCGTCTCTTCATCCCTCTCACCTATCCACCCTTTACACTCAAGGTGATTTATTTTAGGTTCATCTGTATTTGTGTCGCTGTCCCAGACTATATGAAGGGAAGTACAATGTATATCAATAACTAGCTACGTGATGCTAAAATTACCCATCCCACAGGATGGTTAGTCATACAGAGGCATGTGATATCCGTTAGTTTGTAATTAACACATTTAGGTACATCTTCATTTGTGCAGCTACCCTAGACTATATGAAGGGGAGAACAGTGTGTGTCAAAAAGCTAGCTACGTTGGCTAAAATCCTTATAACATAAGATGGTTAGTCATATAAATGCATGTGAACAGTAATCTGTACTGACTGACTCTGGGTGCATTATGAGAATATCATCAACCCAAGAGTGAGTAAGGTAGCAGTGGTACTAAAAGTCCCAAACTCGCAGGATGGTTAGTCATACAGGGCCATATGATTAGTAGCCTGCACTGGCAAATTTTGGGTGCAATATGAGAATGTCCGCATGAACACGAGAGTGAATAAAGTAATTGCAAAGTTCTAGGTGCCTCATGCCAACGTGACTGAATGGTCTAATAACTGGGCATTTGGTGATTTAGTGTGCAAGCTCATTCCTCAGTTCCTGCTCACAGAGTTTGCAACTGGAGTGCTCAGGATTGGGAGATCCGTCACCTGCAGCCACCTGCCACAGGTAACGGTAACCCAACCTGATCCTTGCAACCACTGTGTCGCACTGTCTGGTGGACGTTTTGTGCTGCCCATAAACATAGGTTTCAGATCTGAACAAATCATAGTTTTTTATACTGGTACAAGCTAATTTTGTTTATTAATACATGAGGTACATCTGCATTTGAGCAGCTACCCTAGACGATATGAAATGGAGTACAGTGTGTCAAAAAAGCTAACTACATGGATGCTAAAAAATCCCCATCATACAGGATGGTTAGTCATACAGAGACATGTGATAGGCAGTCTGCACTGGTAGACTCCGGAAGCATTTTGAGTATATCATCAACACAAGAGTGAATAAGGTAGCAGTGGTAATACAAGTCCCCATCTCGCAGGATGGTTAGTCATACAGAGGCACGTGATAGGCAGTCTGCACTGGCAGATTCCGGATGCATTTTGAGTGGTATTTGACTCTACGGTGCACGCGCACCACATTTAACTATGTCACTTCAACATTTTGCTTGTATATCTGTGCTTCAGTAAAATATCAGTGACACTCTCACGTTAGAGTGCCGCAGAGCCATGTTGAACTCTCCGACCAGGTGTTGGTCCTTGTGTTCCAGGTTATAAAGACGTAATGTAAAGATTATGTAAAGATATAAATAAATAAATAAATAAAATAAATCAATTATTGCAAACTATTGATAAGTTCTATTTTCTTGAAGTTATCTAAGTGCCATATAATTTACTGTTGTTGGTTTTACATGTTATATGTTCTTAAGGGTTAACTTAAGGGTTGAATATATATATATATATATATATATATATATATATATATATATATATATATATATATATATCACTAAGAACTCTTTGACCCGGCCAGGATTCGAACCCATGCCGTCCAGGATCACCCCTAAACGTACACGGTACCGTGACCACCGCACCAATGATCGGTGGTCACGGTACCGTGTACGTTTAGGGGTGATCCTGGACGGCATGGGTTCGAATCCTGGCCGGGTCAAAGAGTTCTTAGTGATATATGGCTTGCGCGTTCATGCAGCTTTCTCACATATATATATATATATATATATATATATATATATATATATATATATATATATATATATATATATATATATATAAAATGAGTGACAGATTCACAAAGACACACACACCACACACACACACACACACACACACACACACACACACACACACAACACACACACACACACACACACACACACACACACACACACACACACACACACACACACACACACATACACAAACGCACACACAGACTCAGGGACGGAAAGAAAGAGACGGAAAGACAAAAAGAGAGGCAGAAACACACATATACAGACAATGACACATAAAGACAGAGACAGACTCAGAAACATACACAGACATAGGGGACAGAGAGAGAGAGATGTAGACAGGGCAATACAAAGCTATACAAACTCACGCATAATTTTCTCCTTGCATAAGAGCTGTTCAAAGCATATGAAACATTCCAACAATTCCATTTGTACTAAGTCATCTACGGAGACCCTTACCTATTCCCTTTATCATAAGCATTCTTGAAATCCACAAGTGTCGAGTGCACCATATAATTATTCTTATTCACTAGTTACTTCAAGGCGCACATGGTGTACTCCTGCACCTGTACACTAATGCTTCTATAGTTCTTACACTTACAGTGGTAACTTCTATGTTTACATAAAGGGTGCACCAACAGCCCCTTTCCAGTCATATGGGAGAGTGCAACTTTTCCATCCCTCTAGGGAAAGTTCCACATCTGTTTCATTCCTTTATCCCCTTTATACCTATGTATAATTATTCAGATTATACATGACGCCTGCAGCTCCCCGTACTCCAGCGTCTGCATTCGTGTGCTGATCTCCTCCATGGGAACACCATCTGGAATTCGACCTTGAATATTTTTCACTCCATAGTGAGAAGTAGTACGAGAGTATCACTTGAGAATATTCTCTTTTCCTACTTCTAATTTTTCCTTCACCATGAACATTCATTCGTGAACATCTTTACTGTTTTGGCTGCCGTTCCTAACTTTTCCCTTGTTACATTTTCTATCTTAACAGAATATTTTCCAACTCTATTTTCCATTTGTATTCATTTGTTTACTTGATCTTTCATTCTCCCTTTTATTGCTGTTGAAGTAATCTTATCATCCATCTTTTAATCCCATCCTTCTCCATCTTGTTTGCTTCTCCTTTCACCAAGATGGTTCTCAACTGATCCTAGATCACTCCTCTTAGAATTGGCAAGATGCAATTGGGTGTCTTGTAACAAGCTTCTACAAGTATGCACCTATTACAACAGGCCTAGATAGATCTACAGATTACTGTCGAATTCTTCCTAAGTCTTGCCGCAAGTCGTATCTACGAGGGAAGGAGGGCCAGCCTGGCACTCAGTGACACTCCTTGTTTCTTGGCTCTCCGACACGTCCCAGAGCGTCATAAGTCAAGTTCCTCAAGCAGGTAGACTTGCAAGTAACTCCACAAGTCTCCTCAACCGTTCTCTCGGAGATCATGGAAGCCCAAGACATTTTGATAATATGAATATTAGTCATAATATCTTAAATTTTATTATTCTGAGTAATATTCGAAATATCAAGAATGTTAACTACGAGAGTAATATTAAAAATGTTATTTGTATGAGTTATGTTCGTCATATTAAGAATGGTAATAATATGATCAATGTTTACAATGTAAAGTTACAGTATGAGTTACGTTAGTAACATGAAGCATGCTAGTAACGTGGGTTACGTTAGTAACATGAAGCATGCTAGTAACGTGGGTTACGTTAGTAACATGAAGCATGCTAGTAACGTGGGTTACGTTAGTAACATGAAGCATGCTAGTAACGTGGGTTACGTTAGTAACATGAAGCATGCTAGTAACGTGGGTTACGTTAGTAACATGAAGCATGCTAGTAACGTGGGTTACGTTAGTAACATGAAGCATGCTAGTAACGTGGGTTACGTTAGTAACATGAAGCATGCTAGTAACGTGGGTTACGTTAGTAACATGAAGCATGCTAGTAACGTGGGTTACGTTGGTAACATGAAGCATGCTAGTAACGTGGGTTACGTTAGTAACATGAAGCATGCTAGTAACGTGGGTTACGTTAGTAACATGAAGCATGCTAGTAACGTGGGTTACGTTAGTAACATGAGACATGCTAGTAACGTGGGTAATGTTGGTAGTATAGGAAGGTTAGTAGTATAGGTTGGTAGCTGGTGCACCAGCAGTAATCTGTGTAATGCGTGGTGCACCGTGCTAGTAGTACCGTGCTGGTAGTACCGTGCTGGTCGTACCGTGCTGGTCGTACCGTGCTGGTCGTACCGTGCTGGTAGTACCGTGCTGCTCGTACCACCGTGTACCGTGACAATCCAGGACTGATACTCAGCACTCACGTAAATGGATTCCAGTGTCCGGCATCATTTTATCCGGCCGTGTTGTTAATGAAGCGGCTGTACCCGGCTCAATAGCCGGCTCCCCACGCTTAATTCTAGCGAGTGTTTTGTGCTCTCATGACGAAATCCTAGTTCGAGGTACGGGCATGTAAGGTTGAGTTAGGGAAGGTGTTATATCTGGGTGGCTTAGGTTTGGTTAAGTTGGGTCCGGTTAAGTTAGGTCTGCTTTATTTTTTTTAGTTTACTCAAGGTGGGGAGTTAACGCCTGTTCGATCCCGTGTCATATCCACAGAGGATCCACCTGCTTGGATCACAAGCTTGGGCAGCAACACCTTGTGAGAGAGTCTTGGATACTTATGACAGCCCAGGAAATCTTCCCGTCATCTTGTCATAGAACTCGAATAAGTTTGGTAAGTCGGATTTCACGTCCCTGAGTGCGGGTGCCTGGTCATGTACGTGCAGGTATTTATGTATGTATATGTGTATGTTTGTGGGTGTCTCGTGTGTATGTGGGTTGCTTGTGAGGAGGGTGAGTGTGGACCACCTCCCAGGGCACACGGCATCATGACACATGCCACCCTGGATGCTTGTAAAATGTTCATAGTGTTAGTGGATGTTTGTCGTCGCACATTGCTGGTGATTAACCGACCACTTCGTCATACTGGGTGGGGTGAGGGCGTGGGCCTCTGAGAGGGTGGGGTGGGGGCGTGGGGCCTCTGAGAGGGTGGGTGGGGGCGTGGGCCTCTGAGAGGGTGGGGTTGGGGCGTGGGGCCTCTGAGAGGGTGGGGTGGGGGCGTGGGGCCTCTGAGAGGGTGGGGTTGGGGCGTGAGGCCTCTGAGAGGTGGGGTGGGGGCGTGGGGCCTCTGAGAGGGTGGGGTGGGGGCGTGGGCCTCTGAGAGGGTGGGTGGGGGCGTGGGGCCTCTGAGAGGGTGGGGTTGGGGCGTGGGGCTCTGAGAGGGTGGGGTGGGGGCGTGGGGCCTCTGAGAGGGTGGGGTGGGGGCGTGGGGCCTCTGAGAGGGTGGGGTGGGGCGTGGGCCTCTGAGAGCGTGGGTGGGGGCGGTGGGCCTCTGAGAGGGTGGGTGGGGCGTGGGCCTCTGAGAGGATGGGGTGGGGGCGTGGCCTCTGAGAGGGTGGGGTGGGGGCGTGGGGCCTCTGAGAGGTGGGGTGGGGGCGTGGGCCTCTGAGAGCGTGGGGTGGGGGCGTGGCCTCTGAGAGGGTGGGTTGGGGCGTGGGGCCTCTGAGAGGGTTGGGTTGGGGCGTGGAGGTCTGAGAATGGGGGTGGGGGCGTGGGCCTCTGAGAGCGTGGGGTGGGGGCGTGGGCCTCTGAGAGGTGGGGTGGGGCGTGGAGTCTGAGAGGATGGGGTGGGGGCGTGGGGCCTCTGAGAGGGTGGGTGGGGCGTGGCCTCTGAGAGGGTGGGTGGGGGCGTGGGCCTCTGAGAGGATGGGGTGGGGGCGTGGGCCTCTGAGAGGGTGGGTGGGGGCGTGGGCCTCTGAGAGCGTGGGGTGGGGGCGTGGGCCTCTGAGAGGGTGGGGTGGGGGCGTGGAGGTCTGAGAGGATGGGGTGGGGNCCCACACAGTGCCACACCTCCACACAGTGCCACACCCCACACAGTGCCACACACCCACACAGTGCCCACACACCCACACAGTGCCACACCCACACAGTGCCACACACCCACACAGTGCCACACACCCACACAGTGCCACACACCCACACAGTGCCACACACCCACACAGTGCCACACACCCACACAGTGCCACACCCCCTACTCGTATACCACCGACGCCATTTTGAATCCCCCTCAATCCCATTAGAATTTGCATACTTGCTATCGAAGCCCATATAATGGGGCAATGTAGTAAGAAGAGTAGTGGGGGAGGGGCAACTGTGAGAGGTTTGGTATGGGATGGAGAAATAATGGGAGGGGGAGATGAAACTAAGGGGAGAGGGAAGGAAAAACCTAAAATGGGATCTGAGCGGTGAGTGTTGATGCATGGAAAATGATTGTGGGAGTGATTGAAGGGGGTGGTGTTTGAGGGGGGGAGGAGGAAGCAGGGAGAGCAGTGGTGGAGGAGCGGGGGGGGGGGGGCAGGAACAGGGTGGGGTATGGGGGGGGCAGGAACAGGGGGGGGTATGGGGGGGGCAGGAACAGGGTGGGGGGGAGGGGGGGGGGCAGGAACAGGGTGGGAGGAGGGGGGGGCAGGAACAGGGTGGGGAATGGAGGGGGGGGGCAGAACAGGGTGGGGGATGGGGGGGCAGGAACAGGGTGGGGGTATGGGGGGGGGCAGGAACAGGGTGGGGGGGGTGGAAGGGAGCTTTTAACTCATTATACATTAATTGGGCGTCAGACAAAAACTCACAAAGGTCCATTATGTGCCCTCCACGATGCTTCCTTGGCCGCCAGGCCTCGCCTCCCTGTACCTGCCCTTGGTCTGCCCCGGCGGTGGTGGGTGTAGTGCTGTAGCCTGGGTGTAGTGCTGTAGCCTGGGTGTAGTACTGTAGCCTGGGTGTAGTACTGTAGCCTGGGTGTAGTAGTAGCTGTAGCCTGGGTGTAGTACTGTAGCCTGGGTGTAGTGCTGTAGCCTGGGTGTAGTGCTGTAGCTGGGTGTAGTACTGTAGCCTGGGTGTAGTACTGTAGCCTGGGTGTAGTACTGTAGCCTGGCTGTAGTGCTGTAGCCTGGGTGTAGTACTGAGCCTGCGTGTAGTGCTGTAGCCTGGTGTAGTGCTGTAGCCTGGGTGTAGTGCTGTAGCCTGGGTGTAGTGCTGTAGCCTGGGTGTAGTGCTGTAGCTGGGTGTAGTGCTGTAGCCTGGGTGTAGTGCTGTAGCCTGGGTGTAGTACTGTAGCCTGGGTGTAGTGCTGTAGCCTGGGTGTAGTACTGTAGCCTGGGTGTAGTGCTGTAGCCTGGGTGTAGTGCTGTAGCCTGGGTGTAGTGCTGTAGCCTGGGTGTAGTGCTGTAGCCTGGGTGTAGTGCTGTAGCCTGGGTGTAGTGCTGTAGCCTGGGTGTAGTGCTGTAGCCTGGGTGTAGTGCTGTAGCCTGGGTGTAGTCCTCTAGCCTGGGTGTAGTGCTGTAGCCTGGGTGTAGTCCTCTAGCCTGGGTGTAGTCCTGTAGCCTGGGTGTAGTGCTGTAGCCTGGGTGTAGTCCTCTAGCCTGGTGTAGTGCTGTAGCCTGGGTGCAGTGCTGTAGCCTGGGTGTAGTGCTGTAGCCTGGGTGTAGTGCTGTAGCCTGGGTGTAGTGCTGTAGCCTGGGTGTTGTGCTGTAGCCTGGGTGTAGTACTGTAGCCTGGGTGTAGTGCTGTAGCCTGGGTGTAGTCCTGTAGCCTGGGTGTAGTGCTGTAGCCTGGGTGTAGTCCTCTAGCCTGGGTGTAGTGCTGTAGCCTGGGTGTAGTACTGTAGCCTGGGTGTAGTGTTGTAGCCTGGGTGTAGTCCTGTAGCCTGGGTGTAGTGCTGTAGCCTGGGTGTAGTGCTGTAGCCTGGGTGTAGTCCTCTAGCCTGGGTGTAGTCCTGTAGCCTGGGTGTAGTGCTGTAGCCTGGGTGTAGTGCTGTAGCCTGGGTGTAGTCCTGTAGCCTGGGTGTAGTGTTGTAGCCTGGGTGTAGTGCTGTAGCCTGGGTGTAGTCCTGTAGCCTGGGTGTAGTCCTCTAGCCTGGGTGTAGTGCTGTAGCCTGGGTGTAGTCCTCTAGCCTGGGTGTAGTGCTGTAGCCTGGGTGCAGTGCTGTAGCCTGGGTGTAGTGCTGTAGCCTGGGTGTAGTGCTGTAGCCTGGGTGTAGTCCTCTAGCCTGGGTGTAGTGCTGTAGCCTGGGTGTAGTGCTGTAGCCTGGGTGTAGTGCTGTAGCCTGGGTGTAGTACTGTAGCCTGGGTGTAGTGTTGTAGCCTGGGTGTAGTCCTGTAGCCTGGGTGTAGTGCTGTAGCCTGGGTGTAGTGCTGTAGCCTGGGTGTAGTCCTCTAGCCTGGGTGTAGTCCTGTAGCCTGGGTGTAGTGCTGTAGCCTGGGTGTAGTGCTGTAGCCTGGGTGTAGTCCTGTAGCCTGGGTGTAGTGTTGTAGCCTGGGTGTAGTGCTGTAGCCTGGGTGTAGTCCTGTAGCCTGGGTGTAGTCCTCTAGCCTGGGTGTAGTGCTGTAGCCTGGGTGTAGTCCTCTAGCCTGGGTGTAGTACTGTAGCCTGGGTGTAGTGATGTAGCCTGGGTGTAGTGCTGTAGCCTGGGTGTAGTGCTGTAGCCTGGGTATAGTCTTGCCAAGGTGTACTGTAGGCTGAGTGTAGCGTAGCCTGGGTGTAGTGCAGCTTAAGTTTAAAGAGGAGTTGTGATGTAAGGAGTGTATTGTGTGAATACCTCCGGACCAGGTAGTCACCCAACACACACATTGGGTGACAGTGTACAGAGTGTAGCGTCCACGCCAAGTGTAGCCGAAGTAAACTATGCAAAATAAATACTGTAAATACACTTTGGTAATGTGTAGAAAAATACAGTATGATCAGGAACAC
>WNGS01069826.1:0-12154 GCA_020271785.1 Procambarus virginalis | reverse complement strand
CCTTCTCCTGATTGCTGGTTGCCACAGATCCATCCTCTCGGTTTAGTGGCGGAATTGTGTCCTCAGGTGAGTACCCCTGTCGATCCTTCACCAGGGACCACCGGACCTTGGATCCACCCTTCCAGATGCAAGTTTTCTTCGAGTTTCCGATTCCCTTTTGGATATAGCTCACTTGTGAACTTTTTTGATTATTCGACAAGATTACCTTTGAATGTTTCTGTTATGAACCGAGGGATGTTGTTTAAATCTCCTCCAGGTCTTGTATTTGGCTTCAGCTGTCATCTAGCAGCGATATCCCAAACTAAGGCTGATCAGTGGGCTTGGTCACATACTGCCAGTGAGGATATGTGTTATCACTCCTCCACTCTCTCTCTCTCTCTTATAATATACAAAAATGCAGTCACTGGGGTCAGCTCAGACTTGCCTATGACAACCACCTGCCACGAATGTGTCATTCAGAATAGTTGGGCGAAACCATCCCCAAACGTCTGTTTTGGACAGACGACAACAGAATCTCTTTTATTATTTCATTTATATTTACTATCTAATGCTTACTCTGACCAGGAATTGTACTCTAGGCTATAATTAGTATAATATTTTCACAACCAGGTTATTTTATAATAGCTATAATGTTATTGACATTTATCTGAATTTATCTGAGGGCACTAACACATGTGGCAACGACCAGGAGAGGAAGCCGGCGGCTTGTCGAAGATCCCCATTTGCCTTGATCTTTCTAGGTGTGCTTTAAAATTTAACAGAGTTTTAAGACTTCTGCGGGTAGCCATTTATTTCCCCTTAGAAATTGTATTAACGTATTCTATGTATAGGTAAGTAAGATGGGTGTTGCGCAATATTACAATAGAAAAGCTTGGCCTTGCACTGTGACAGAAAACGTGAGAGTGAGAGAGAGTGGCGTCATCTGCAGCTGGGCGCCGGTTTAGTGGCAGGCTGTGCTCCGGGGGTAGAGGACTGAGCACCTTCCTTCAGAAGAACTCTTGTTGACAGTAACTTGATCTCCTCCTGTAGAACACGTCTCTTCAGTTGACAGGCGGGACCAAACAGTCGAAGCTCAACTAGGTGAGTACTTCGCTGGACTGATACAGTAGGCGCTACTCTCTAAACATATTAAAGTAAGCAACAGGAAATTTATTTTTTACCACGAGAGATGTACCTCCCTTGCATGGAGGTTTCCCAAGGTTCAGTTACTCACTTTCCCCATGCTGCTACCCAACAACAGTTGCCTAACTGCCGGCTACCTATTTAATACTAGGTGAGCAGAATTACTATATTACATATTATATTATATTATAAATGTAGTATTTTCATACAAATCAAGAGGTAAACAATTCGGCGAATGATCTCAGTTATCTCAGTAACTGATAAACATCTGAACACTTACTATTATGTCATTTCATAAGATAAAATCAAATCATTTTTTCCTGCAAATTTCAGTCATCAAACGGCAGCACTAAATACGATTTCGTTTTACTCAAATGAAGGTTGAGATAATGAGGTCGTCAAGCCACATTAACTCATACCAGGAGGCGATTAGCAATTTGTTGAAATTAGTAAATTTCGATGAGCAAACCGAGTCGATAGGTGCATACATAGGATGATTTGAGCGCACTGCTATCGATTCAGTGGAGAAAATCAGACTGGGTATAGAGTTCAGCAAAGTTACTCAAGGGAAAGGCTCTTGATATTTACCACAGTTTAGAGGATCAACAGCATGATAACTACGAAATCTTAAATACAGCACAACTGCATTGTTTCAATATCATGGCAGATAGTGTGCTTGAAAGTTTCAGAAACGCAAAACTGAGAAGTGGAGCGACTTATGCTCCATTTCTCTAAAAGCTAGAGTCGAATTTGAGCACATATTGCGTGCTAGAGGAAGAACAGGGAGACAAGAGTGGGATAGAGAGGAGAGAATGGAGGTTTGGGAAGTGGGGTGAGGTACACCCAAGTGGGGTCTGGATGATGATAGCTGGATGAGTGGGCTTGATCTCAAATGCCTCGGCTATATCTAACCTTATGTTATTGTTGTTGTGTTTGTCATTTGTTTCGGTGTTGTTTGTGCATAGTTAGACGCCTTGAAAGAGATGTTGGGGGCTTGACTACATGTCAAGATCTTTGGAACTGACAGTCCCCAAATGAGTACATAAAGGCATAGACGACATTAGTCTCGTTTAAGGCGTTTTTATTGGCATTGAGAGTTTATCGATCTTGAGTAAGTTTGTGGTCTTCTTGCTCCTGTAGTAACTTGTGGACCGCATCTTCTGGTTACTGTCGCTAAGGGTCACGTTTATGCCAGTGATGTCTTTCAGTATTATTTCATCCATTTTCTAGCATAAGATAGGCATAGGGTTTCGCGGTATATGAAACAAATATTTCAGGGGTGTCCAAAATTCCGACACCAATTACTACTAACAATAATGTAAATCAATCAATTATGTCATGTAAATTTGGCAGTCAATCATGTAAAGAAATTTGGATTTCGTAACGTCTCTGAGAAACTGTGACGTCATACTTTGTTACCTATTTTTATTTATCCACAAAACTCATATAAAATCATTCTTAAACCACCAGTCTTGGAGCCAGAATAGATAAAAAAAATACTCTCCAAGATTTGGTGTAATTAAATCACCAATAAAAACAAGGTTTCCTTCCCATTGTCGATAGAGACAGAACCGTTTCCTGGGATGCATCCCCTGGAGCGGGGGAGGGGACGCCATTAATTGACAACAACAGATCATGCTCGCTCGCACTCTCGCACAAGCTCCACGAAAACTTCTCGCGAATATCAGTGTTGGAGGACGCCAGAATCTCCTATCATCAACATGACTTTACTAGCCTTAAGGGAAGTGTTCTGTACCCAATTGAACTGTTATATCTTATCATTTATGGCCATTTAATGTAGATTAGGGCTGACCGGTTATCGGCTTGGCTAGTCACCCAGAACGGGTAAGCGTTAATTAATCAGACTAGATATAATATCTTACTCCTGATATAACCATCATATATTGGTTACAGTTTATTACGTTGACTATTTGTCAGTTGAAATTGAAGGGGAAGGAGTCAATTGAAGCATATTATCAGGTTGCAACCCCAGGCACGCTACGACGCCGTTATACACTCATCAACTAGGAGATTCAGCTTACACAATGTGGACGAGCCTATTGCTTATTAACCAGGCTAGACTCTACATGACAGCTAAGCTGGAATATTTATATTACTAACCCAGTTTGGCATAGTTGACTAGCCATTAGTAGCAAATTTCTACTAATCGATAAATTTAGATTTGGTAGACTATATAATTAAATACCTCCAAATTTGTGTAGGAAAGCTACTTGTGGGAAAACTTGAATCATACAGTCCACTATCGTATCATACAGTCCGCTATCGTATCATACATTCAGCTATCGTAATAAATAAATTATAAATACATGAATCATAGTAATTAAAATTAATAATTCCACGAGTCCGTTTTCCCCGCAAGGGGTTCCACTATGGTCCAAAATGTTGGGAATCAGTGATTAGATAGATCATGAATTTACATAAAATCGTGTGTGCGAACTTATGTGATTTATCAATAGATTTTTCTTAGTCTCAGCTCATTTAATTTAGTTGTTAATGTTATCATTCTACAATTTGACTTAAAGAAGATTAAGTAAATTATATAGTATTACACACAGATATTCTATGTTAAGGACTCAAAAGAACCTCAAATCACTGTGATGTAGGTATGAGAGGCAATTGACTACTGGCCCAGTGCTGTAACTTCCCGTCAGTCAGTCAGGGATGAAGCTCCCAGGTGGGTATCACCACCGCTCCACTCATCTCATATAGCGCCACGATTTCCGTAAACATTATGATTTTTCCAGGCAAAGTACAACTTTCCAAGCATAGTGTAAGTTTCCAGTCTAATGCATAACAAGCAGACTGAATATAGGAATATGGACCTGCCGCATCATTGTAAAACTATTGTTGACCAAACCACACACTAGAAAGTGAAGCGACGACGACGACGACGTTTCGGTCCATCCTGGACCATTCTCAAGTCGAGTGTGATGATGTTGTTGTTGTTTTAGATTCAGCTACTGAGAACAAAAGTTTCAAGTAGCACGGGCTATGGTGAGCCCGTAGTGGACTTACCTGGCACAGGAACGGGGCTGTGAGTGTGATGAGGGAAGATTGATTGATAAAGATTAAGCCACTCAAGAAGTGGCACGGGCATTAATAGCCCGTTATGACGAGGGAAGAAGGCGAAGGCAATAAATAGGCAAGAGAGAGGTGAGGAGAAGAAAGTCTTAGAGAAGAAAAAGCAAGGCAAAAGGTACGAAAGCTAAGGTGTAATAAAGTGATAGTAATAGGAATAAGAAAGGAATCGTAAGAGAAAACAAGGGAAAGAAAAGGAAAGAAAGAAAGATAAAAGGAAGGGTAAGCTTATGTTAGGACACGTTTGCTAGAAAGTTTAGAACATTTGAGTACATACTGTGAAAGGGAAGAGTCAACAGTAACAAAGCCAGGACTCAAGTTCATGTTGGGTACGTGGTGTATCAGAATCGATTAAACAAGACAGCGTCTGTGTTGAGAAGAGGCAGGAAAGATTATTGTGGAGGAAGACCTATCAATAGAATGATTAGAATCCCTAACATGACAGAAGAGAGCATTGTTTGTGTCTGCAGACTTAACACTTCTTTTGTGTTCTTTAAGTCTGTCATTAAGTGTACGGCCAGTTTCGCCAAAGTATTGGAGAGGACAAGACAAACAGGAAATAGAGTAGACACCAGCAGCATTAGAAGCAGGAAGAGCAGTGTGAATTAGATTGCTATGAAGTGTGTTAGTTTGTCGAAAGGTGAGCTTTATGTCAAGAGGACGAAAGGTATTAGTAAAAGTTTTAAGTTCAGATATGAAGGATAGGCAAAGCACAGTGCTACTAGTGATGGAAGCAGGTTTGGGATGAAAGAAAATTCGTTTAGCTTGAGAATAGGCACAGTTGATAAAATGCATGGGGTAACCGAAGCGAGAGAATGATTTGTAGATAAAGGCAATTTCAAAATCAAGAAACTGAGGGTCGCTGAGGCGTAGAGCGCGGAGGAAGAGGGAGACGAGGACACTTTTCTTAACAGAAGGAGGATGGTAGGAAAAGAAGTGAATGTACATGCCACTATGCATGGGCTTGCGGTAGACACAGGAAGAGAACCTGGACACAGAGCTGTGAACCTCAACGTTAAGAAAAGGAAGGAGGGAATTAGATTTCCCATTCAACTTTGAAATGGATGGAAGGAGCCAGATTGTTAAGAGAGGATATGAAAAGCTGGAGAAAACTAAGGTCATGAGGCCATAAAGCAAAAATATCATCAACATAGCAAAGCCAGAGAGAGAGAGGGGACGAGTATCAATAGAAGGAAGAAGAAGAATAGGTTCAGTATTCCATGTAGAAATTGGTTAGAACAGGGGAGAGAAGGGAACCCATAGCAACACCGAAAGTTTGAGTGTAATATTTATCGTTGAAAGAGTTAGAGTCGACAAAGAGTCTAATGAGTTCGAGGAAAACGTCATTGGGAAGCAGGAGAGGAAGAAGTCCTTCAGTCGCCTTCTGTCTAAGGAAAGAGAGAACGTCATCGAGGGGGAACACTAGTGAACAGAAAGTCGACATCAAGACTAAGAATCTTACAAGAGGGCTGCAGGAACAGTCTTTCTATGAAGTCCCGAGAGTAACGAAGGTGGGCAAGGGAAAAAGTGCCAAGGTAAGGTGTCAGAGTTTTAGCGAGCCAAGAGGCAAGAGGATAGCTGACAGAGCCCCCGTGAAGAAATGATAGGACGAAGAGGAACACCAGGTTTATGAGTCTTAGGTAGACCATAGAAATAAGGAAGAGAAGGGCAGATGACACGGAAACGTTTAATAAGATCGAAGTCAGGAGGACAAAGACTAGAGTAATCTTAGTCTTAGTTTGCGGTTAAAGGAATTTTGAGGCGATCCAAAGGGTTAGAAGCCAGAAGGGCATATGTGCGGGAGTCAGAGAGCAAGACATCTGCTTTCTGGAGGTAGTCCTCACGGTCAAGGACAACCACCGAATTGTCTTTGTCGGAAGGAAGGATAAGAATAGAGTTGTTAGATTTCAGGGAGGCAAGAGTAAGCTGGAAGCGACAAGGAAGGTGGTGATTTTTAGAAAACAAGCTGTTAAGAACGGGGATAAGGGACCCTCTAAAGGCAGACAGGTCCGAAAAAGTACTAGAGTTAGATCTGACAAACTTGTCAGAGGGAATAATGAGGTCAATGCCACAGTGCGGGCCAGGGGAAGTAGCAGTTTTAGTATATAGATTGTAACCTAGTATAACCTAGTGTATAGATTGTAAATCTGAACGTTAAGAAAAGGTTCAGATTTAAAAAAGGCTCAAATTGTGTATAGATTGTAAATCTATACACTAGGCATTTGCTAAGATATTTATGGCCCTCGAATACAGATGCGACAATGAAGACTTTTATTATCCACAGTTGTGATGACGTCAGCGTTGCGAGCCACTGGCCGGTGTGGAGCGTCAACAGTCATGGCTTCTTGCACAAGGTTGGTTCTTCATGCAGTTGTTTTGTGTGAGTGTTGTGTGTTTGCGTCCTCGACTTGCTGGGGTTGTGTCCTCGACTTGCTGGGGTTGTGTCCTCGACTTGCTGGGGAAGGTGTCCTCGACTTGCTGGGGTTGTGTCCTCGACTTGCTGGGGGAGGTGTCCTCGACTTGCTGGGGAAGGTGTCCTCGACTTGCTGGGGGATGTGTCCTCGACTTGCTGGGGGATGTGTCCTCGACTTGCTGGGTTTGTGTCCACGACTTGCTGGGGTTGTGTCCTCGACTTGCTGGGGTTGTGTCCTCGACTTGCTGGGGGAGGAGTCCTCGACTTGCTGGGGTTGTGTCCTCGACTTGCTGGGGGAGGTGTCCTCGACTTGCTGGGGAAGGTGTCCTCGACTTGCTGGGTTTGTGTCCTCGACTTGCTGGGGTTGTGTCCTCTACTTGCTGGGAGAGGTGTCCTCGACTTGCTGGGTTTGTGTCCTCGACTTGCTGGGGTTGTGTCCTCGACTTGCTGGGGTTGTGTCCTAGACTTGCTGGGAGAGGTGTCCTCGTCTTGCTGGGGAAGGAGTCCTCTACTTGCTGGGAGATGTGTCCTCGTCTTGCTGGGGGAGGTGTCCTCGAATTGCTGGGGATGTGTCCTCGACTTGCTGGGGGAGGTGTCCTCGACTTGCTGGGGTTGTGTCCTCTACTTGCTGGGAGAGGTGTCCTCGACTTGCTGGGGAAGGTGTCCTCGACTTGCTGGGGAAGGTGTCCTCGACTTGCTGGGTTTGTGTCCTCGACTTGCTGGGGTTGTGTCCTCGACTTGCTGGGGTTGTGTCCTCGAATTGCTGGGAGAGGTGTCCTCGTCTTGCTGGGGAAGGTGTCCTCGACTTGCTGGGGGATGTGTCCTCGTCTTGCTGGGGAAGGTGTCCTCGACTTGCTGGGGGATGTGTCCTCGACTTGCTGGGGGAGGTGTCCTCGAATTGCTGGGAGAGGTGTCCTCGTCTTGCTGGGGAAGGTGTCCTCGACTTGCTGGGGGATGTGTCCTCATCTTGCTGGGGAAGGTGTCCTCGACTTGCTGGGGTTGTGTCCTCGACTTGCTGGGGGATGTGTCCTCGACTTGCTGGGGTTGTGTCCTCGTCTTGCTGGGGAAGGTGTCCTCGACTTGCTGGGGTTGTGTCCTCGACTTGCTGGGGGATGTGTCCTCGACTTGCTGGGGTTGTGTCCTCGTCTTGCTGGGGAAGGTGTCCTCGACTTGCTGGGGGATGTGTCCTCGACTTGCTGGGGTTGTGTCCTCGTCTTGCTGGGGAAGGTGTCCTCGACTTGCTGGGGGATGTGTCCTCGACTTGCTGGGGGATGTGTCCTCGTCTTGCTGGGGAAGGTGTCCTCGACTTGCTGGGGATGTGTCCTCGACTTGCTGGGGGAGGTGTCCTCGACTTGCTGGGGACGGTGTCCTCGACTTGCTGGGGGAGGTGTCCTCGACTTGCTGGGGACGGTGTCCTCGACTTGCTGGGGAAGGTGTCCTCGACTTGCTGGGGTTGTGTCCGCGACTTGCTGGGAAAGGTGTCCTTGACTTGCTGGGGTTGAGTACTCAACTTGCTGGGGTTGTGTCCTCTACTTGCTGGGGTTGTGTCCTCGACTTGCTGGGGTTGTGTCCTCGACTTGCTGGGGTTGTGTCCTCGACTTGCTGGGGTTGTGTCCTCGACTTGCTAGGGTGTGTCCTCGATTTGCTGGGGAAGGGGTCTTCGACTTGCTGGGGTTGAGTACTCAACTTGCTGGGGTTGTGTCCTCTACTTGCTGGGGTTGTGTCCTCGACTTGCTGGGGTTGTGTCCTCGACTTGCTAGGGTTGTGTCCTCGATTTGCTGGGGAAGGGGTCTTCGACTTGCTAGGGTTGAGTACTCAACTTGCTGGGGTTGTGTCCTCTACTTGCTGGGGTTGTGTCCGCGACTTGCTGGGAAAGGTGTCCTCGACTTGCTGGGGTTGAGTACTCAACTTGCTGGGGTTGTGTCCTCTACTTCCTGGGGTTGTGTCCTCGACTTGTTGGGTAAGGTGCCCTAGACTTGCTGGGGTTGAGTACTCAACTTGCTGGGGTTGAGTACTCAACTTGCTGGGGTTGAGTACTCAACTTGCTGGGGTTGAGTACTCAACTTGCTGGGGTTGAGTACTCAACTTGCTGGGGAAGGTGTCCTCAACTTGCTGGGGTTGAGTACTCAACTTGCTGGGGTTGAGTACTCAACTTGCTGGGGGTTGTATCCTCGACTTACTGGGGTTTGTACACTGGATTTGTTGGGGTTATTGACTTGACTTGCAATAGTTTGTGTGCAATTGTGTGAGGCTGTTTACCGGATGTGCTCTGTTTGGTTATATTGTTGTGTGTGTTATACAAATGTTGTACAAATGTTTCTTCGTCAATAAATGACATGATTGCGCTCTCTCTGATTGAGAAATGAGCGTAGTTTCAATAAATATAAATTTCCTTTCACAGCCTAGTCAATGGCAGGGATGACGTGAGTGAAATGTTTTCACTCACTCCGTTTTCACAGTGTTTTCAATATAAAACGCACCGGGCAACGTTTCGTTAAGTTTCTACAATGATGTGTTTAATAAGAGTTTACTGATGAATATTAAGTAGACAATTATCTTATTCATCATCTTATATGTTGGTTCCCAGACTGATTACTCAGTTAGGATGTGGCCGCTGTATACCACGAAAATCCCAGTGACTTGTGGAGGGATAGATTATATTAGATAATCTGTTGGATTTTCTTATACAAGGGAATATTTTCCAACCCTTCTCCAGTTTCGTGTATTGTTAAGTTCAGATGAGTGACCACACAGGCTAGGAGCCAGACTCATCACAAGCACCTGCGTCTCCCACACAGGCTAGGAGCCAGACTCATCACAACCTTCTGCGTCTCCCACACAGACTAGGAGCCAGACTCATCACAACCTTCTGCGTCTCCCACACAGGCTAGGAGCCAGACTCATCACAACCTCTTGTGTCTCCCACACAGACTAGGAGCCAGACTCATCACAACCTCTGCGTCTCCCACACAGGCTAGGAGCCAGACTCATCACAACCTCTTGTGTCTCCCACACAGACTAGGAGCCAGACTCATCACAAGCACCTGCGTCTCCCACACAGGCTACGAGCCAGACTCATCACAACCTCTTGGGTCTCCCACACAGACTAGGAGCCAGACTCATCACAACCTCTTGGGTCTCCCACACAGGCTAGGAGCCAGACTCATCACAACCTTCTGCGTTTCCCACACAGGCTAGGAGCCAGACTCATCACAACCTCTTGTGTCTCCCACACAGACTAGGAGCCAGACTCATCACAACCTCTTGGGTCTCCCACACAGACTAGGAGCCAGACTCATCACAACCTTCTGCGTCTCCCACACAGACTAGGAGCCAGACTCATCACAACCTCTTGCATCTCTCACACAGGCTACGAGCCAGACTCATCACAACCTCTTGTGTCTCCCACACAGACTAGGAGCCAGACTCATCACAACCTCCTGTGTCTCCCACAAGATCATCACCTCACACTTCCCAAGTCCTAAGCCGTCCTCAACCAACTTGACCAGTCAAATACTCAAAGACTCGTCTAAATGGGCCAACCAGATTGCCACAGTGAGTGAACAAATATGCTTCTGTAGATTCAGTGTGTTCAGCTCTTTTCTTATTTTATGGTATATTTTGTACTTAAATGTGAAATATACAAAATTTACAAACATATTTGCTTTATTATTATTATAAGTTCCGAATCCAGAGCTTTTTAAATGTTATCCATATATATATATATATATATATATATATATATATATATATATATATATATATATATATATATATATATATATATATATATATATATATCACTAAGAACTCTTTGACCCGGCCAGGATTCGAACCCATGCCATCCAGGATCACCCCTAAACGTACACAGTACCGTGACCACCGCACCAATGATGATAGACGATCATTGGTGCGGTGGTCACGGTACTGTGTACGTTTAGGGGGATCCTGGACGGCTGTTCGAATCCTGGCGGGTCAAAGAGTTCTTAGTGATATATGGCTTGCGCGTTAGCAGCTTTCTCACATATATATATATATATATATATATATATATATATATATATATATATAATATATATATATATATATTATATAATATATATTATATTATATATAGTCTCATTGAATATGACCGCATATTCTGTATTTACTATCTTTGATTTAGGGCTTCTATCCCTCTAACTATTTTCTTAGCATCAGGGCTTAGCTGAAATAGGAGTTCTCCAAAACTCATTTCGTAATTTCTGGGTGAAGAAAGATTTGGATTACTATAGAATGTATTACACTTATTTAAACAATTTGCACAACGTTTCGAACCTCCATGGTTCATTCTCAAGTGAGGAAATGTTACAATGTGGTTTGATTATATACCCGCACTGGGTAAGGTGATAAGACAATAAAGGTGAAAACATAGGGATACATAAGGGATAAATGGGGTGAAACATACGAACATAAGAATAGAGGTAACCGCAGAAGGCCTATGGCCCATACGAGGCAGCTGGCATCTACATACAAAGATTAATCCAGTGTAATTGGCCTGTTATGTTGAACATTGTCTTCTGTGTTGGCATCGTTATGTTCTGGTCTTGTCCTTACTCTCATTGTGGGAAGAGTAAATAGTTCCGTGATTTGGGTGTTCATGGTAGGTTGTTCTGTCTTATGTGAATTGCTTCAAGAATTTGTAATCTTCTTGCATCTTGGGTTCTGTCTATTATGCATGTATTCTTGTTCAACATTTCTCTTGTTAGGTGATGTCATGGGCTTGTCTCATGTGATTCCTAGGGGCACCGGATTGAAGATGGCATGTCAAACGCCTCGTCAGCTTGGTCGACGTCATACCTATGTACTTAGATTGAAGGTTACATCCTTCGTGGGGGCAAGTGTACATGTATACAACGCTTGACTGCTGTAGAGGGTCTCTGTCGGCTTCGGGCTGTTTTTGATAAGGAGTTCGGAAGTCTTCTTGGTTTTATAGATATTGTCAGGTTTATGTTTGGTTAGGAGTAGTGCTTTTTACTCCTTTACGGATTATTTCTTTCATTATTCTTTCCTCTTTTGTATGTTCACTGTGCATGGTTGATTTGTAATATAATTTATTGGAGGTATTGTGGTTTCTGTTCTAGGTTCTGGATTATACCAACGGTCCAAGTGTCTTCTTATAGCAGCGTTATTTCCGCGTTGCTATATCCATGTTCACCAATACCTGAGTTACTCTTTCAAACTCTCTACTCACGTTGCTCCATTCAGAGCAGTGGGTAAGCGCTCGACGAATATAAGCATTGAGAACACTGGCTTGTATCTTTGGGGGCACTCACTTCTACCGTTCAGGCATAATCCTATGTGGGTGGCTTGGTATATACGTTGGTGCTTAAAGAGGTTCCTGTTTTGTTATTAGTAAATCCAAGAATGGCAGACTGTTATTTTCACTATTTTCATGTGAATCGGAGTACTGACTCTCTCTTAGATGTCTTTTTAGGTCAATTAGTTCATCTGACTCTTACTAGTACGAATATGTCATCT
>WNGS01069825.1:35121-74886 GCA_020271785.1 Procambarus virginalis | reverse complement strand
CAGAGAATGAAAATGAGAAACCCATGGTTTTAATCAGAGATGTAAGCTAGCTAAGCAGCAAAGTAAAAGGGCATGGAGAAACTATAGAATAACAGGACTCTGGAGAGCAGAGAAAGATACCAGAACGCAGGAATGAATATGTCAGGATGAGAAGAGAGGCGAAAGACATACGAAAATGAATCGCAAGCAAGGCAAAGACTCAGCCTAAATTGTTGCATAGCCACATCAGGAGAAAAACAACAGTAAGGAACAGGTTATGAAATGAGGATAGGGGCGGAAGGATTCACTACAATGACAAGGAAGTGTGTGAGGAGTTGAATAAGAAATTCCAGGAGGTCTTCACTTCGAGCAAGGAGAAATTCCAGAGGTAAGAGAGGGAATAGCTAACCAGAAACACTGGAAGCTTTGAGATTACCAGCGGGGGAAGTAAGGAAGTGTTTACTAGAGTTGGATGTGACAAAGGCTATAGGCCAGATGGAATCTCCCCTTGGTTCTAAAGGAAGGAGCAAGAGAACTGTGCCTACCACTCTCCATTGTGTATAACAAATCACTGGCAACAGGGGAACTGCCAGATATTTGGAAAGCAGCTAACGTAGTCCCGATATACAAGAAAGGGGATAGACAGGAGGCACTGAACTACAGGCCAGTGTCCCTAACCTGCATACCATGCAAGCTGATGGAGAAGATTGTGCGAAAAAAACTAGTGGAGCACCTGGAGCGAAGGAACTTTGTAACACAGCACAACATGGGTTCAGGGATGGCAGGTCCTGCCTCACAGGGTTACTTGAATTCTACGACCAGGCAACAAAAAATAGGCAAGAAAGAGAAGGGTGGGCAGACTGCATATTTTTGGATTGTCAAAAGCCTTTGATACAGTGCCACACAAGAGGCTAGTGCGAAAGTTGGAGATGCAGGCTGGAGTGAAAGGAAGGTACTCCGGTGGATAGAGGAGTACCTAAGCAACAGGAGACAACGAGTCTGTGTGAGGGTGAAGTCTCAGATTGGCGAGACGTTACAAGTGGAGTCCCGCAGGGGTCAGTCCTTGGACCTATACTGTTTCTGGTATATGTAAATGATCCCAGAGGGTATAGATTCGTTCCTCTCAATGTTTGCCGACGATGCAAAAATATGAGGAGGATTGAAACCGAGGATGATAGTAGGAGGCTACAAGATGACCTAGACAGACTGAGTGAATGGTCCAACAAATGGCTGTTGAAGTTCAACCCAAGTAAATGCAAAGTAATGAAACTAGGCAGTGGATACAGGAGGCCAGACACAGGATACAGAATAGGGGATGAAGTACTTAATGAAACAGACAGAGAGAAAGATCTAGGAGTTGATATCACACCAAACCTGTCCCCTGAAGCCCACATAAAGAGAATAACGTCTGCGGCATATGCGAGGCTGCCTAACATTAGAACGGCGTTCAGGAACCTGTGTAAGGAATCATTCAGAATCTTGTACACCACATATGTACGACCAATCCTGGAGTACGCGGCCCCAGCATGGAGACCGTACCTTGTCAAGCACAAGACGAAGCTGGAAAAAGTCCAAAGGTATGCTACTAGACTAGTCCCAGAACTAAGAGGCATGAGTTATGAGGAAAGGCTGCGGGAAATGCAACTTACGACACTGGAAGACAGAAGAGTAAGGGGGGACATGATCACAACCTACAAAATCCTCAGGGGAATTGACCGGGTAAACAGGATGAACTATTCAACACTGGAGGGGCGCGAACAAGGGGACACAGGTGGAAGCTGAGTACCCAAATGAGCCACAGAGACATTAGAAAGAACTTTTTCAGTGTCAGAATAGTTAGTAAATGGAATGCACTAGGCAGTGATGTGGTGGAGGCTGACTCCATACACAGTTTGAAATGTAGATATGATAGAGCCCAGTAGGCTCAGGAATCTGTACACCTGTTGATTGACAGTTGAGAGGCGGGACCAAAGAGCCAAAGCTCAACCCCCGCAAGCACAAATAGGTGAGTACAAATAGGTGAGTACACACACACACACACACACACACACACACACACACACACACACACACACACACACACACACACACACACACACACACACACACACACACACACACGAGTGAGAGATACATAACATTTACCCAGAGTGAGGACGCTGTCAGCCGACACAGAGGATCAGGGGCCTAAATGAATCAGGTCACTGCGTACAAGTGCAATTTTCGCCTCTACGAAGCGGGTACCAAAGGGTTTATTACATGAAGATAATTGGGACGTACCTTTATTTTTATAAAACATTACTTAATGTAAAATAATGTTTTTAATATTGAAGGTTTATGAAGACGTAATGTTAGGTAAAGAGTTTACAGTACAACCTGGAGGTGTGGTACAGGGAGAGTTTACAGTACAGGCTGGTGGTGTGGTACAGGGAGAGTTTATAGTACAGGCTGGTGGTGTGGTACAGGGAGAGTTTACAGTACAGGCTGGTGGTGTGGTACAGGGAGAGTTTATAGTACAGGCTGGTGGTGTGGTACAGGGAGAGTTTACAGTACAGACTGGTGGTGTGGTACAGGGAGAGTTTACAGTACAGGCTGGTGGTGTGGTACAGGGAGAGTTTACAGTACAGGCTGGAGGTGGTGTGGTACAGGGAGAGTTTACAGTACAGGCTGGTGGTGGTGTGGTACAGGGAGAGTTTACAGTACAGGCTGGTGGTAGCGTGGTACAGGGAGAGTTTACAGTACAGGCTGGTGGAGGTGTGGTACAGGGAGAGTTTACAGTACAGGCTGGTGGTGTGGTACAGGGAGAGTTTATAGTACAGGCTGGTGGTGTGGTACAGGGAGAGTTTACAGTACAGGCTGGTGGAGGTGTGGTACAGGGAGAGTTTACAGTACAGGCTGGTGGTGGCGTGGTACAGGGAGAGTTTACAGTACAGGCTGGTGGTGTGGTACAGGGAGAGTTTACAGTACAGGCTGGTGGTGGTGTGGTACAGGGAGAGTTTACAGTACAGGCTGGTGGTGTGGTACAGGGAGAGTTTATAGTACAGGCTGGTGGTGTGGTACAGGGAGAGTTTACAGTACAGGCTGGAGGTGTGGTACAGGGAGAGTTTACAGTACAGGCTGGTGGTGTGGTACAGGGAGAGTTTACAGTACAGGCTGGTGGTGTGGTACAGGGAGAGTTTATTGTACAGGCTGGTGGTGTGGTACAGGGAGAGTTTACAGTACAGGCTGGTGGTGGTATGGTACAGGGAGAGTTTACAGTACAGGCTGGTGGTGGTGTGGTACAGGGAGAGTTTACAGTACAGGCTGGTGGTGGTGTGGTACAGGGAGAGTTTACAGTACAGGCTGGTGGTGTGGTACAGGGAGAGTTTATAGTACAGGCTGGTGGTGTGGTACAGGGAGAGTTTACAGTACAGGCTGGTGGAGGTGTGGTACAGGGAGAGTTTACAGTACAGGCTGGTGGTGTGGTACAGGGAGAGTTTACAGTACAGGCTGGTGGTGTGGTACAGGGAGAGTTTATTGTACAGGCTGGTGGTGTGGTACAGGGAGAGTTTACAGTACAGGCTGGTGGTGGTGTGGTACAGGGAGAGTTTATAGTACAGGCTGGTGGAGGTGTGGTACAGGGAGAGTTTACAGTACAGGCTGGTGGTGGTGTGGTACAGGGAGAGTTTATAGTACAGGCTGGTGGTGGTGTGGTACAGGGAGAGTTTACAGTACAGGCTGGTGGTGTGGTACAGGGAGAGTTTACAGTACAGGCTGGTGGTGGTGTGGTACAGGGAGAGTTTACAGTACAGGCTGGTGGTGTGGTACAGGGAGAGTTTACAGTACAGGCTGGTGGTGGTGTGGTACAGGGAGAGTTTACAGTACAGGCTGGTGGTGTGGTACAGGGAGAGTTTATAGTACAGGCTGGTGGTGGTGTGGTACAGGGAGAGTTTATAGTACAGGCTGGTGGTGTGGTTCAGGGAGAGTTTACAGTACAGACTGGTGGTATGGTACAGGGAGAGTTTATAGTACAGGCTGGTGGAGGTGTGGTACAGGGAGAGTTTACAGTACAGGCTGGTGGTGGTGTGGTACAGGGAGAGTTTACAGTACAGACTGGTGGTATGGTACAGGGAGAGTTTACAGTACAGGCTGGTGGTGGTGTGGTACAGGGAGAGTTTACAGTACAGGCTGGTGGTGTGGTACAGGGAGAGTTTATAGTACAGGCTGGTGGAGGTGTGGTACAGGGAGAGTTTACAGTACAGGCTGGTGGTGGTGTGGTACAGGGAGAGTTTATAGTACAGGCTGGTGGAGGTGTGGTACAGGGAGAGTTTACATTACAGGCTGGTGGTGGTGTGCTACAGGGAGAGTTTACATTACAGGCTGGAGGTGGTGTGGTTCAGGGAGAGTTTACAGTACAGGCTGGTGGTGGTGTGTTACAGGGAGAGTTTACAGTACAGGCTGGTGGTGTGGTACAGGGAGAGTTTATAGTACAGGCTGGTGGAGGTGTGGTACAGGGAGAGTTTATAGTACAGGCTGGTGGTGTGGTTCAGGGAGAGTTTACAGTACAGGCTGGTGGTGTGGTTCAGGGAGAGTTTATAGTACAGGCTGGTGGTATGGTACAGGGAGAGTTTACAGTACAGGCTGGTGGTGGTGTGGTACAGGGAGAGTTTACAGTACAGGCTGGTGGTGGTGTGGTACAGGGAGAGTTTACAGTACAGGCTGGTGGTGTGGTACAGGGAGAGTTTACAGTACAGGCTGGAGGTGGTGTGGTACAGGGAGAGTTTACAGTACAGGCTGGTGGTGTGGTACAGGGAGAGTTTACAGTACAGGCTGGTGGTGTGGTACAGGGAGAGTTTACAGTACACTGGTGGTGGTGTGGTACAGGGAGAGTTTACAGTACAGGCTGGTAGTGGTGTGGTACAGGGAGAGTTTACAGTACAGGCTGGAGGTGGTGTGGTACAGGGAGAGTTTACAGTACAGGCTAGTAGTGGTGTGGTACAGGAGAGTTTACAGTACAGGCTGGAGGTGGTGTGGTTCAGGGAGAGTTTATAGTACAGGCTGGTGGTGTGGTACAGGGAGAGTTTACAGTACAGGCTGGAGGTGGTGTGGTACAGAGAGAGTTTACAGTACAGGCTGGTGGTGGTGTGGTACAGGGAGAGTTTACAGTACAGACTGGAGGTGTGGTACAGGGAGAGTTTACAGTACAGGCTGGTGGTGGTGTGATACAGGGAGAGTTTACAGTACAGGCTGGTGGTGGTGTGGTACAGGGAGAGTTTACAGTACAGGCTGGTGGTGGTGTGGTACAGGGAGAGTTTACAGTACAGGCTGGTGGTGGTGTGGTACAGGGAGAGTTTATAGTACAGGCTGGTGGTGTGGTACAGGGAGAGTTTACAGTACAGGCTGGAGGTGGTGTGGTACAGAGAGAGTTTACAGTACAGGCTGGTGGTGGTGTGGTACAGGGAGAGTTTACAGTACAGACTGGAGGTGTGGTACAGGGAGAGTTTACAGTACAGGCTGGTGGTGGTGTGGAACAGGGAGAGTTTACAGTACAGGCTGGTGGAGGTGTGGTACAGGGAGAGTTTACAGTACAGACTGGATGTGTGGTACAGGGAGAGTTTACAGTACAGGCTGGTGGTGTGGAACAGGGAGAGTTTACAGTACAGGCTGGTGGTGTGGAACAGGGAGAGTTTACAGTACAGGCCGGAGGTGTGGTACAGGGAGAGTTTACAGTACAGGCTGGTGGAGGTGTGGTACAGGGAGAGTTTACAGTACAGGCTGGTGGTGGTGTGGAACAGGGAGAGTTTACAGTACAGACTGGATGTGTGATACAGGTAGAGTTTACAGTACAGGCTGGAGGTGTGGTACAGGGAGAGTTTACAGTACAGGCTGGTGGTGGTGTGGTACAGGGGGAGTTTACAGTACAGGCTGGTGGTGGTGTGGTACAGGGGGAGTTTACAGTACAGGCTGGTGGTGGTGTGGTACAGGGGGAGTTTACAGTACAGGCTGGTGGTGGTGTGGTACAGGGAGAGTTTACAGTACAGGCTGGTGGTGGTGTGGTACAGGGAGAGTTTACAGTACAGGCTGGTGGTGGTGTGGTACAGGGAGAGTTTATAGTACAGGCTGGTGGTGTGGTACAGGGAGAGTTTACAGTACAGGCTGGTGGTGTGGTACAGGGAGAGTTTACAGTACAGGCTGGTGGTGTGGTACAGGGAGAGTTTACAGTACAGGCTGGTGGTGGTGTGGTACAGGGGGAGTTTACAGTACAGGCTGGTGGTGGTGTGGTACAGGGGGAGTTTACAGTACAGGCTGGTGGTGGTGTGGTACAGGGGGAGTTTACAGTACAGGCTGGTGGTGGTGTGGTACAGGGAGAGTTTACAGTACAGGCTGGTGGTGGTGTGGTACAGGGAGAGTTTACAGTACAGGCTGGATGTGTGATACAGGGAGAGTTTACAGTACAGGCTGGTGGTGGCGTGGTACAGGGGGAGTTTACAGTACAGGCTGGTGGTGGTGTGGTACAGGGAGAGTTTACAGTACAGGCTGGTGGTGGTGTGGTACAAGGAGAGTTTACAGTACAGGCTGGTGGTGGCGTGGTACAGGGAGAGTTTACAGTACAGGCTGGAGGTGTAGTTCTGATTAGAGGCGTATAGGGGGTTGGAGACCGAGTAGGGGGTGTGAGGAAGACGATGGGGTAGAGGAGGGGGGGGAGGAGGACGAGGAGCGAGGAGAGGATCAGGGTGTGGGAGGGGCGAAAGTGTTTGGGAATCGGGAGGAAGTCTGGGAAGTTTGGGAAGTCTGTGGGAGTGTGGGGGTAGAATGAATGGAGCTTTGGGTAATGGGTACGGGTGGGGAAGGCGGTGGTGGGGTGGGGAGTGTTTTAGTCCGGAGGACAAGGTGGAGGGGCTCAACTCCATTCCTGATGGGATTGGAGATGATTAATTTAATTCAATATTTTTTCAATTTTGCCCGGAGGGCGAGTTTATTGGGCAGCGCCACTCATCCTGTGAGTGGACACACCGCCTTAGTGNGTTCAGTAACAGGATTGTTGATTTGTGGAACCATTTACCGCGTAACGTAGTGGAGGTGGGGTCCCTTGATTGTTTAAAGCGTGGGTGGGACAAGTATATGATGGGATTGGGTGGTTACTGATAGGAGCTGCCTCGTATGGCCAATAGGCCTTCTGCAGTTACCTTTGTTCTTATGTTCTTATGTTCAATAGACAGATGAAAGAAAGCCTGACATGGGCAAAACCGGTTATCTTCTTTATAATGAACAAATCCACAAGAGCCGTGACGAGGATTCGAACCTGCATCCGTGAGCATCCCAGACGCTGCCTTAATCGACTGAGCTACGACAGGGTTAAAAGAGTTGAAACCGTTTATATATATATTATATATGACAATGTATAAAAATGAACAGAAAATGAAACAAGAAATTACTTGTGCGCTCTCATGTTAATCAGCACATCTTCAAAAGTATAGTTCTACGCACGTGAATATATTGGCAGGAAAACGGTCATATATATAATGTGAAAACAGTGTCTTAGTAATATTAAGTAGTGAACATAACCTAGAGGAAACTGCAGAAAGAATAATGATCAATACATGTGAGTTGCCGGAAGCCATATTCCTAATATGATAGCTTTGTATTAGTCATCCTCATTAAGATCGATTTTTCTATTACGCAATTAAAAATGTAATCCTTATTGTACAAACTACTACTAACGTTTATGTTGAATAGCTTTGTGATTTGTATTAAAGCCGAGACAATATGTTTCTATTAAAATATTTTGCAATTTGTTATTGAAGTAGACCACTTTGGATCAACTTGGTGAAAATTTTCATATTTATTAATAAACAAATCATTAGATATTTAGCCACTTCTAAGAGAATATTTATGCATTGTCTGAGTGACTGTCATGTTTGTGTCATGTCACATTCACGTCTGTATCAGGTCTAAGTCACGTCACGGTCGCATCTGTGTCACGTAACGAGTGACTTGTCGCGTCGCTCAATGGTCTCCTTTCCTCCCTTCCTTTTGGCATCTTCTCCGCTCTTTATGTTGACGATCTTACTCTTTGCTGTCGAGGTGATGATTCGCCTCTCCTTCAACGGCGGCTTCAACTTGCGATTGATGCCGTGTCATCTTGGGCCACCAATTATGGCTTCAAGTTCACTACTACTAAGACTTGTGCCATGACTTTTACTCGGAAGCGGGTCGTTCTTCGTCCCTCTTTGTCACTTTATGGTCATCCCCTTGAGTACAAAGATTCCACGAAGCTTTTGGGGTTATTCTTTGACACTTGTTTGTCTTGGTCGCCCCATGTCTCTTACCTCCGTGTTGAGTGCTCTAAGGCCCTTAACCTACTTAAGGTTTTGTCCCACACTTCTTGGGGAGCGGATAGGCGCACGCTCCTCTATTTACATTCCTCTCTCGTCCTGTCTAAGTTCGATTATGGTTGCCCTGCTTACTCTTCTGCTTCTCCTTCTACTCTTCGCCGTCTTGATCCTTTGCACCATACTGGGTTGCGCCTCAGCTCCGGTGCTTTTCGTTCAACTCCTACCCTCAGCTTGTAGGCTGACACTGGCTTTCTGTCTCTCCAGGATCGCTGTGATCGCTACAGTCTTCGCTATCTTGCGTGATCCTTACAGCATCCTCACTCTCGCCTCTATCGTGCTTTGACTTTTACGCCTCCTGTAGTTCCTGTTCCTCTTCACCACCTTCCTCTTTCTGTCCGTTTGTCTCGCTTACAAGATTCTCTTTCGGTTCGTCTTACTAATGTTTCTTCTCGTATTGTTCCCTCCTTGCCCCGTGGAGGGTCCCCCTTCCCAAATTTTGTACTTCTCTGACCTGCATCACTAAAGCTTTTACCCCTCCTACAGTTCTGAAACGCCTCTTCCTTGAGCACTTTTCTTCTCACTCCCACTCCATTCCGATCTTCACCGACGGGTCAAAGTCTGCTGACGGTGTGGGCTACTCTGTTGTTTTTCCTGACCACACTTATATGTGTCGCCTTCTTCCGGAGGCTAGCATCTTCACAGCAGAACTCTATGCTATTCTCTATGCTCTTCGTCTCCGAAGAGCATAGAGAATAGCTTTCCCGGGGGCAATCCTCCTTCGTGGTAGTAGTTGACTCTCGTAGTGCCCTCATGGCTTTAGGGTCCTTTAATCCCGTCCACCCTGTGGTCATCGAGTTTCAACATTGGCTGTTTCTTATCTCCAGTAAATTTAAGTCGGTTGCGTTTTGCTGGGTTCCCAACCATGTTGGTGTCTCTTTAAATGAGCGTGCGGATACTGCCGCTAAGGACGCTATCCACACTTGTCCCATCTCCCGTAAAGGTATTCCTTATTCCGACTTTTACCCAGTTATTCATGCCTCCATCCTTGCCTGATGGCAGAGTTGTTGGTCTTCTGTTATTGGTAACAAACTGCGTACTCTTAAGAGTCGTGTGTCCCAGTGGCCTTCCTCCTGCCACCGTAACCGGCAGGAGGAAGTCGCGGTAGGAAACGGCTCTGGCTAGGTTACGTATTGGCCATACCCATTTAACTCACGGTCACTTAATGGAGCGCCGCCCTGCTCCTTATTGTCTAAATTGCATTGTCCCTCTTACGGTCGTACATATCCTTGTTGAATGTCCGGACTTCCAGAACGAGCGTGTGTTTTGTTTTCCGACCGTCCCCCGCGGTCGCTTTTCCCTCGATAGAGTTTTTCGCGACTCAGATACTTTTGATACGTTAGCCTTATGCGTTTTTGTTCTCGTATTGGCATCCTTGGTGATATTTAGCGCCCTCTGATTATCCCGCACATTTGATGGTGCTACATAGCCTTCCCGGTTTGGTGCCTTCTATTGATAATTACTTACTTACTTGTCGCGTCGCCTACTCACTTTGTGACTTGTTTGACGTTCCTATAAACACTGATGCCCGAGTCTATCTCTTATACTCACTGTCTGTCTCATTTATCAAAGTTGTGTTTTCGAGTCTGTCTGTTTCACCAAAATGTGTTTTCGCGTCTGTCTGGTTTATCAAAAAAGCGTTTTCGAAGCCGATGTTGAGGTTCCTATGTAAGTTGTTGTGTGTTCGATTTTGGAGGTGTTAAGACGTCTGCTTGAAGGTCAAAGGTCCAAAACTTTACACGGTACATGTTAATACGGGGTTCCCTATGTTGACCAAACCACACACTAGAAAGTGAAGGGATGACGACGTTTCGGTCCGTCCTGGACCATTCTCAAGTCGATTGTGGTCCAGAATGGTCCAGGACAGGCCGAAACGTCGTCGTCCCTTCACTTTCTAGTGTGTAGTTTGGTCAACATACTTCAGCCACGTTATTGTGACTCCTCGCCTGCACCGGGTTCCCTATCCTCTAACCCACCTATTCCCCCCCTACCCATTCCTCCCTTCCCATTCCTCCCTTCCCATTCCTCCCTTCCACCTGCTTTCCCCTCGCTTCTAACCCCCACCTCCCCCCCCCCCGCCTCACCACTCTCATTAACCCTGTAGTGTCAAGTTGAACACTTCCAAAAATATAAGTAACCTGCATTAACAACCAGGTCCCTGCTCATGACCTTTGCTTGTTAGCGTGAAGCAGGCATGCGTCATAGACCTCTGATCTTTGCGTGTTTGCATGAGGCAAGAGTGCGTCCGTGATCCCTGACCTTTGCGTGTTAGCGTAAGGTAAGAGGGTGTTGAAGCCAAGACAAAGTCTGATGAATATTTTCGTGGCTCAGTGGGGTCGTGTTGTTAGTCAGTAACATGGTGAAATGGTTCCAATCCCGGATTTTTTATGACACCCAAGTCAAGTTTAAGGTAGATTGTTCTACCTTTATACC
This sequence comes from Procambarus virginalis, assembly GCA_020271785.1. Taxonomy (NCBI): domain Eukaryota; kingdom Metazoa; phylum Arthropoda; class Malacostraca; order Decapoda; family Cambaridae; genus Procambarus; species Procambarus virginalis. The sequence continues at coordinate 64,102 of WNGS01069825.1, read as the reverse complement.
ATAACAACTCAATACTCAATACATAAAGCATAAAGATGCATCGGTGTCGTCTTGGTAAATATATCCCGCGTTCTGTCAGGTGATCCCGCGTTCTGTCAGGTGATCCCGCGTTCTGTCAAGTGATCCCGCGTTCTGTCAAGTGATCCCGCGTTCTGTCAAGTGATCCCGCGTTCTGTCCAGTGATCCCGCGTTCTGTCAAGTGATCCTGCGTTCTGTCCAGTGATCCCGCGTTCTGTCAAGTGATCCGGCATTCTGTCAAGTGATCCCGCGTTCTGTCCAGTGATCCCGCGTTCTGTCAAGTGATCCCGCGTTCTGTCAAGTGATCCCGCGTTCTGCCAAGTGATCCCGCGTTCTGTCAAATGATCTTGCGTTCTGTCAAGTGATCCCGCGTTCTGTCGAGTGATCCCGCGTTCTGTCGAGTGATCCCGCGTTCTGTCAAGTGATCCCGCGTTCTGTCCAGTGATCCCGCGTTCTGTCAAGTGATCCCGCGTTCTGTCGAGTGATCCCGCGTTCTGTCAGGTGATCCCGCGTTCTGTCAAGTGATCCCGCGTTCTGTCAAGTGATCCCGCGTTCTGTCAAGTGATCCCGCGTTCTGTCCAGTGATCCCGCGTTCTGTCAAGTGATCCTGCGTTCTGTCCAGTGATCCCGCGTTCTGTCAAGTGATCCGGCATTCTGTCAAGTGATCCCGCGTTCTGTCCAGTGATCCCGCGTTCTGTCAAGTGATCCCGCGTTCTGTCAAGTGATCCCGCGTTCTGCCAAGTGATCCCGCGTTCTGTCAAGTGATCCCGCGTTCTGTCAAGTGATCCCGCGTTCTGCCAAGTGATCCCGCGTTCTGTCAAATGATCCCGCGTTCTGTCAAATGATCCCGCGTTCTGCCAAGTGATCCCGCGTTCTGTCAAATGATCTTGCGTTCTGTCAAGTGATCCCGCGTTCTGTCGAGTGATCCCGCGTTCTGTCGAGTGATCCCGCGTTCTGTCAAGTGATCCCGCGTTCTGTCAAGTGATCCCGCGTTCTGTCAAGTGATCTCACATTCTGTCCAGTGATCCCGCGTTCTGTCAAGTGATCTAGCGTTCTGTCAAGTGATCCCGCGTTCTGTCAAGTGATCCCGCGTTCTGTCAAGTGATAACGCGTTCTGTCAAATGATCCCGCGTTCTGTCAAGTGATCTCACATTCTGTCGAGTGATCCCGCGTTCTGTCAAGTGATCCCGCGTTCTGTCAAGTGATCCCGCGTTCTGTCAAGTGATCTCACATTCTGTCCAGTGATCCCGCGTTCTGTCAAGTGATCTAGCGTTCTGTCAAGTGATCCCGCGTTCTGTCAAGTGATCCCGCGTTCTGTCAAGTGATAACGCGTTCTGTCAAATGATCCCGCGTTCTGTCAAGTGATCTCACATTCTGTCAAGTGATCCCGCGTTCTGTCAAGTGATCCCGCGTTCTGTCAAGTGTCCCACAGTGGCGGGACAGTGCTGGGACAGTGGTGGAACAGTGGTGGGACAGTGGTGGGACAGTGGTGGGACAGTGGTGGGACAGTGGCGGGACAGTGGTGGGACAGTGGTGGGACAGTGGCGGGACAGTGGTGGAACAGTGGTGGGACAGTGGTGGGACAGTGGCGGGACAGTGGTGGGACAGTGGTGGGACAGTGGTGGGACAGTGGTGGGACAGTGGCGGGACAGTGGTGGGACAGTGGTGGAACATTGGTGGGACAGTGGCGGGACAGTGGTGGGACAGTGGTGGAACAGTGGTGGGACAGTGGTGGGACAGTGGTGGGACAGTGGTAGGACAGTGGTGGGACAGTGGTAGGACAGTGGTGGGACAGTGGTGGGACAGTGGCGGGACAGTGGTGGGACAGTGGCGGGACAGTGGTGGGACAGTGGTGGGACAGTGGCGGGACAGTGGTGGAACAGTGGCGGGACAGTGGTGGGACAGTGGTGGGACAGTGGCGGGACAGTGGTGGAACAGTGGTGGGACAGTGGCGGGACAGTGGTGGAACAGTGGCGGGACAGTGGTGGAACAGTGGTGGGACAGTGGTGGGACAGTGGCGGGACAGTGGTGGAACAGTGGTGGGACAGTGGTGGGACAGTGGTGGGACAGTGGTGGGACAGTGGCGGGACAGTGGTGGAACAGTGGTGGGACAGTGGTGGGACAGTGGTGGGACAGTGGCGGGACAGTGGTGGAACAGTGGTGGGACAGTGGCGGGACAGTGGTGGAACAGTGGCGGGACAGTGGTGGAACAGTGGTGGGACAGTGGTGGAACAGTGGTTGGACAGTGGTGGGACTGTGGTGGGACAGTGGTGGGACAGTGGTGGGACAGTGGTGGGACAGTGGTGGAACAGTGTTGGGACAGTGGTGGGACAGTGCTGGGACAGTGGTGGGACAGTGTTGGGACAGTGGTGGGACAATGGTGGGACAGTGGTGGGACAGTGGTGGGACAGTGGTGGGACAGTGGTGGGACAGTGGCGGGACAGTGGTGGAACAGTGCTGGGACAGTGGTGGGACAGTGGTGGAACAGTGCTGGGACAGTGGTGGGACAGTGGTGGAACAGTGCTGGGACAGTGGTGGGACAGTGGTGGGACAGTGTTGGGACAGTGGTGGGACAATGGTGGGACAGTGGTGGGACAGTGGCGGGACAGTGGTGGGACAGTGTTGGGACAGTGGTGGGACAGTGTTGGGACAGTGGTGGGACAGTGGTGGGACAGTGATGGGACAGTGATGGGACAGTGGTGGGACAGTGGTGGGACAGTGGCGGGACAGTGGTGGGACAGTGGCGGGACAGTGGTGGGACAGTGTTGGGACAGTGGCGGGACAGTGGTGGGACAGTGGTGGGACAGTGGTGGGACAGTGGTGGGACAGTGGCGGGACAGTGGTGGGACAGTGGTGGGACAGTGGTGGGACAGTGGCGGGACAGTGGTGGGACAGTGGCGGGACAGTGGTGGGACAGTGGTGGGACAGTGGTGGGACAGTGGTGGGACAGTGGTGGGACAGTGGCGGGACAGTGGTGGACAGTGGCGGGACAGTGGTGGGACAGTGGCGGGACAGTGGTGGGACAGTGGCGGGACAGTGGTGGGACAGTGGTGGGACAGTGGTGGGACAGTGGTGGGACAGTGGTTGGACAGTGGCGGGACAGTGGTGGGACAGTGGCGGGACAGTGGTGGGACAGTGGTGGGACAGTGGTGGAACAGTGTTGGGACAGCACTGTCCCAGCACTTCGTTATCATTGATAATAAGAACTAAAGTGACCTTTGTGATAATAAGAACTAAAGTGACCTTTGTGATAATGAGAACTAAAGTGACCTTTGTGATAATGAGAACTAAAGTGACCTTTGTGATAATGAGAACTAAAGTGACCTTTGTGATAATGAGAACTAAAGTGACCTTTGTGATAATGAGAACTAAAGTGACCTTTGTGATAATGAGAACTAAAGTGACCTTTGTGATAATGAGAACTAAAGTGACCTTTGTGATAATGAGAACTAAAGTGACCTTTGTGATAATGAGAACTAAAGTGACCTTTGTGATAATGAGAACTAAAGTGACCTTTGTGATAATGAGAACTAAAGTGACCTTTGTGATAATGAGAACTAAAGTGACCTTTGTGATAATGAGAACTAAAGTGACCTTTGTGATAATAAGAACTAAAGTGACCTTTGTGATAATGAGAACTAAAGTGACCTTTGTGATAACGAGAACTAAAGTGACCTTTGTGATAACGAGAACTAAAGTGACCTTTGTGATAATGAGAACTAAAGTGACCTTTGTGATAATGAGAACTAAAGTGACCTTTGTGATAATGAGAACTAAAGTGACCTTTGTGATAATGAGAACTAAAGTGACCTTTGTGATGAAGAGAACTAAAGTGACCTTTGTGATGAAGAGAACTAAAGTGACCTTTGTGATGAAGAGAACTAAAGTGACCTTTGTGATGAAGAGAACTAAAGTGACCTTTGTGATGAAGAGAACTAAAGTGACCTTTGTGATGAAGAGAACTAAAGTGACCTTTGTGATGAAGAGAACTAAAGTGACCTTTGTGATGAAGAGAACTAAAGTGACCTTTGGATAATGAGAACTAAAGTGACCTTTGTGATGAAGAGAACTAAAGTGACCTTTGTGATAATGAGAACTAAAGTGACCTTTGTGATAAAGAAAACTAAAGTGACCTTTGTGATAAAGAAAACTAAAGTGACCTTTGTGATAAAGAAAACTGAAGTGACCTTTGTGATAAAGAAAACTGAAGTGACCTTTGTGATAAAGAAAACTAAAGTGACCTTTGTGATAAAGAAAACTAAAGTGACCTTTGTGATAAAGAAAACTGAAGTGACCTTTGTGATAAAGAAAACTAAAGTGACCTTTGTGATAAAGAAAACTGAAGTGACCTTTGTGATAAAGAAAACTGAAGTGACCTTTGTGATAAAGAAAACTAAAGTGACCTTTGTGATAAAGAAAACTAAAGTGACCTTTGACATGGCAGCAGTGAAAGTGACCTATGATCAGATAATGATGAAACTTACTTTGAGCTATTAAAGAAAACATTGGCCTTAAATATGAACAATGAAATGAGCATGTATAACAAATACAACAAATAATAAGGACATGTGACTAGCGGGGCTGTGACACATGTCAGGCTGCGAGCAGCCACGTCTAACAGTCTGGTTGACCAGACATCAACTAGAAAGCCAGGTCAGAGACCGGGCCTCTGACCAGGTGGTACAAGGTAGGGAGAATGGAAGGGAAGATGCGGTACGGAGTACCTACTTTGTGTGATTCCAGGATCAACGTCCCGGCGGCCCGGTCTTTGACCAGGCCGCCTGGTTGCTAAACTGGTCAACCAGGCTGTTAGACGCGGCTGCTCGCAGCCTGACGTATGAATCACAGCCTGGTTGATGAGGTATCCTTTGGAGTTTTTTTTATCCAGTTCTCTCTTGAACACTGTGAGGGGTCGGACAGTTATGTCCCTCATGTGTAGTGGAAGCGTGTTGAACAGTCTCGGGCCTCTGATGTTGATAGTTCTCTTTTGAACACTGTGAGGGGTCGGCCAGTTATGTCCCTTATGTGTAATGGAAGCGTGTTGAACAGTCTCGGGCCTCTGATGTTGATAGTTCTCTTCTTGAACACTGTGAGGGGTCGGCCAGTTATGTCCCTTATGTGTAGTGGAAGCGTGTTGAACAGTCTCGGGCCTCTGATGTTGATAGAGTTCTCACTCAGAGTACCTGTTGCACCTCTGCTCTTCAATGGGGTCAACTATGTACATCCTGCCATGCCTCCTTGACTCATGTGATGTTTGTTCCCGTGAGCAGATTCGGACCAAGTTCCTTTAAAATATCCATGTGTAAATTATTATGTATCTCTCCCACCTACGCTATGCAGAATACAAATTTATACTTTTTATCGGTCCCAATAATTCACATGTATTATAGAGAGGATTTTAGTAATAAAGGATCTTTGCAAGCTATCCAGGTTATCACTGTATCCGGCCTTGAATGGGTCTGTAAGTGTGCAACAATATGCTACCCTAGTGAGCACTAGTGTCTTGAAGAGTATCATCAGTGGTACAGCGTCCCCTTATTTAGAAGGTTCTTGTTACCCAACATGTCATTTTTCTTGCAGTTGTGACGGCTACTTTTTTGTGTTCTATTAAGGTAAGATCTTCTGATATCATTAATCCTACATTTTATATATTGCTTTTTCGCTTTTTAGTTTGATTTGATTACATTTTATATAAGATTTCCGTTTTTTTCATAGAGCGGGAGCTTTAACTTTTCTTCTTTAAACTTCATATTATTGTATGTGACCCATTGAAAGACATCATCAGATTTGTTGAGTCCTCTATATTGCCTACACTAATGAACATCGTATTGTCATCTTCAAATGATGATACAATACTGTAGTTTGTGTCCTTGTCTATGTCTTATCTGAGAATAGGAAAAAGTACCTGAGAAAGCACAGTGCCCTGTGGGAACTGGGCTTTTCACGGCGGATGATCAGGATTTAACTTTGTCAACCATTACATTCTGAGTTCTGTTCGTTAGGAAATTAAAGATGCATCTCGCTACTTTGCCAGTAATTCCTTTTGAGCGTATTTTGTGCCCATTAACACCTGGTTACATCTGGCGTAAGATTTTGTCAAGACGGTGAATATTATATCTACATTTTGTTTGTTTTCCCTGGCATTTAAGGCCATGTCATAGTGATCTCTAATGTATTATGGAAGACAGGGATAACACCGGTATCTTGGCTCCGTCTCCAAAAGATGTTTAGGGCTAATGATTGTGATTTTTGCACTTGTGGATGAATATAGAATTCCAGGAGTGTGAGCCTGGAGCAGAGAGCGTGGACCATGACATCTCATATATGGTTCGATGTTTGCATCACATAAAGAATTTATTTACATCATTGATCTTCAACGTGTTCAGGGAGTTCATTGAAAATTGAGCCGTATTGACACCTGAGTATTTCACTCATTTCTTTACTGTCATCTGTGAAAGTTTCATCACCATCACCAGGTAGGAGGCTTGGTCGACGACCGGGCCGCGGGACGCTAAGCCCCGAAATCATCTCAATGTGTCTCAAGGAAACCTCTTGTGCATGGGCCCATTGCTGGATGTAGTTTTTGTTCCAGACTTTGCAGAGGAGAAAAAGTATTTTGGATTCCTCTCTATTTCATTTTCATGGCCTTGTGTTCCCTCTGCCTCTCCTGGAGTTTATATGATTCTTGCAGCTTTAGCTCGACCGTTTCTGTTGCTCTGCCGACCCTTCCTTGTCGTCCTTGGGGTAGAAAGGTGCGATTGAGATGTTCTGTAATTTTTCCCTTCGCCTACGAGGGGACGCTGTTCCACTTTGCCGCGTTTACTCTATTGTTTAATGGTATGTTGTGTGTACAGTGGTATGTGTCGTGTGCAGTGGTATGTGGTGTGTACAGTGGTATGTGGTGTGTACAGTGGTATGTGTCGTGTACAGTGGTATGTGTCGTGTACAGTGGTATGTGGTGTGTACAGTGGTATGTGGTGTGTACAGTGGTATGTGTCGTGTACAGTAGCATGTGTCGTGTACAGTGGCATGTGTCGTGTACAGTGGTATGTGTCGTGTACAGTGGCATGTGTCGTCTACAGTGGTATGTGTCGTCTACAGTGGTATGTGTCGTCTACAGTGCTATGTGTCATCTACAGTGGTATGTGTCGTCTACAGTGGTATGTGTCGTCTACAGTGGTATGTGTCGTCTACAGTGGTATGTGTCATCTACAGTGGTATGTGTCATCTACAGTGGTATGTGTCGTCTACAGTGATATGTGTCATCTACAGTGGAATGTGTCGTCTACTGTTTTTTGTCATCCACAGTGGTATGTGTCGTCTACAGTGATATGTGTCATCTACAGTGGAATGTGTCGTCTACAGTGATATGTGTCGTCTAGAGTGATATGTGTCATCTACAGTGGTATGTGTCGTCTACAGTGATATGTGTCATCTACAGTGGTATGTGTCGTCTGCAGTGATATGTGTCATCTACAGTGGTATGTGTCGTCTACAGTGATATGTGTCATCTACAGTGGTATGTGTCGTCTACAGTGATATGTGTCATCTACAGTGGTATGTGTCATCTACAGTGGTATGTGTCGTCTACAGTGATATGTGTCATCTACAGTGGTATGTGTCGTCTACAGTGATATGTGTCATCTACAGTGGTATGTGTCATCTACAGTGGTATGTGTCGTGTACAGTGGTATGTGTCGTCTACAGTGGTATGTGTCGTCTACAGTGATATGTGTCGTCTACAGTGGTATGTGTCATCTACAGTGGTATGTGTCGTGTACAGTGGTATGTGTCGTCTACAGTGGTATGTGTCGTGTACAGTGGTATGTGTCGTGTACAGTGGTATGTGTCGTGTACAGTGGTATGTGTCGTGTACAGTGGTATGTGTCGTCTACAGTGGTATGTGTCGTGTACAGTGGTATGTGTCGTGTACAGTGGTATGTGTCGTCTACAGTGGTATGTGTCGTGTACAGTGGTATGTGTCGTGTACAGTGGTATGTGTCGTGTACAGTAGCATGTATCGTCTACAGTAATATGTGTCGTGTACAGTGGTATGTGTCGTCTACAGTAATATGTGTCGTGTACAGTGGTGTGTGTCGTCTACAGTGATATGTCTCATCTACAGTGGTATGTGTCGTCTACAGTGATATGTGTCATCTACAGTGGTATGTGTCATCTACAGTGGCATGTGTCGTGTACAGTGGTATGTGTCGTCTACAGTAATATGTGTCGTCTACAGTGGTATGTGTCGTCTACAGTGGTATGTGTCGTCTACAGTGGTATGTGTCGTGTACAGTAGCATGTGTCGTCTACAGTAATATGTGTCGTGTACAGTGGTATGTGTCGTCTATAGTAATATGTGTCGTCTAAAGTGGTATGTGGCGTGTACAGTGGTATGTGTCGTCTACAGTGGTATGTGTCGTCTACAGTGGTATGTGTCGTCTACAGTGGTATGTGTCGTCTACAGTAATATGTGTCGTGTACAGTAGTATGTGTCGTCTACAGTGGTATGTGTCGTCTACAGTGGTATGTGTCGTCTACAGTGGTATGTGTCGTGTACAGTGGTATGTGACGTCTACAGTGGTATGTGTCGTCTACAGTGGTATGTGTCATCTACAGTGGTATGTGTCGTCTACAGTGGTATGTGTCGTCTACAGTAGTATGTGTCGTGTACAGTGGTATGTGTCGTGTACAGTGGTATGTGTCGTCTACAGTAATATGTGTCGTCTACAGTGGTATGTGTCGTCTACAGTGGTATGTGTCGTCTACAGTGGTATGTGTCGTCTACAGTAATATGTGTCGTCTACAGTGGTATGTGTCGTCTACAGTGGTATGTGTCGTCTACAGTAATATGTGTCGTCTACAGTGGTATGTGTCGTCTACAGTGGTATGTGTCGTCTACAGTGGTATGTGTCGTCTACAGTAGTATGTGTCGTGTACAGTGGTATGTGTCGTGTACAGTGGTATGTGTCGTCTACAGTGGTATGTGTCGTCTACAGTGGTATGTGTCGTCTACAGTAATATGTGTCGTCTACAGTGGTATGTGTCGTCTACAGTGGTATGTGTCGTCTACAGTGGTATGTGTCGTGTACAGTGGTATGTGTCGTCTACAGTAATATGTGTCGTCTACAGTGGTATGTGTCGTGTACAGTGGTATGTGTCGTCTACAGTGGTATGTGTCGTCTACAGTGGTATGTGTCGTCTACAGTGGTATGTGTCGTCTACAGTGGTATGTGTCGTCTACAGTGGTATGTGTCGTCTACAGTGGTATGTGTCGTCTACAGTGGTATGTGTCGTCTACAGTGGTATGTGTCGTGTACAGTGGTATGTGGCGTCTACAGTGGTATGTGTCGTCTACAGTGGTATGTGTCGTCTACAGTGGTATGTGTCGTGTACAGTGGTATGTGTCGTGTACAGTGGTATGTGTCGTCTACAGTAATATGTGTCGTCTACAGTGGTATGTGTCGTGTACAGTGGTATGTGTCGTGTACAGTGGTATGTGTCGTCTACAGTAATATGTGTCGTGTACAGTGGTATGTGTCGTGTACAGTGGTATGTGTCGTGTACAGTGGTATGTGTCGTGTACAGTGGTATGTTGTGTGTACAGTGGTATGTGTCGTCTACAGTGATATGTGTCGTCTACAGTAATATGTGTCGTCTACAGTAATATGTGTCGTCTACAGTGGTATGTGTCGTGTACAGTGGTATGTTGTGTGTACAGTGGTATGTGGCGTCTACAGTGGTATGTGTCGTCTACAGTGGTATGTGTCATCTACAGTGGTATGTGTCGTGTACAGTGGCATGTGTCGTCTACAGTAATATGTGTCGTCTACAGTGGTATGTGTCGTCTACAGTGGTATGTGTCGTCTACAGTGGCATGTGTCGTGTACAGTGGTATGTGTCGTCTACAGTGGTATGTGTCGTGTACAGTGGTATGTGTCGTCTACAGTGGTATGTGTCGTGTACAGTGGTATGTGTCGTCTACAGTGGTATGTGTCGTCTACAGTGGTATGTGTCGTTTACAGTGGCATGTGTCGTGTACAGTGGTATGTGTCGTATACAGTGGTATGTGTCGTGTACAGTGGTATGTGTCGTCTACAGTGGTATGTGTCGTGTACAGTGCTATGTGTCGTCTACAGTGGTATGTGTCGTCTACAGTGGCATGTGTCGTCTACAGTAGCATGTGTCGTCTACAGTGGCATGTGTCGTCTACAGTGGTATGTGTCGTCTACAGTGGCATGTGTCGTCTACAGTAATATGTGTCGTCTACAGTAATATGTGTCGTCTACAGTGGTATGTGTCGTCTACAGTGGTATGTGTCGTCTACAGTGGTATGTGTCGTGTACAGTGGTATGTGTCGTCTACAGTGGTATGTGTCGTCTACAGTGGTATGTGTCGTCTACAGTGGTATGTGTCGTGTACAGAGGTATGTGTCAGGGCGACAGGGCAAGTGGGGTACAGAGGATGGAGAAAGGAAGGAGCGATGGGTACAGGTTAGGGAGGGGAAGGAAAAATTGTGCCACAACTTCACTTGTGTCCTCTTAAAAATAACGTCGCTTCTGGCCGTTTATCCGTATGGCCGATAGTCGACGTAATTTGAAAATGACAAAAAATGAAAATATATTTGGGATTTTTTTTTGAACAACACTAAGTTAAGCGTCTTCTGATTGGTTAGGTGGGCAGGAAATTTTCTTAAAGATTTAAATTTTTATGAAAAATGTTAATTGAAAGTTTCCTCTCCTAACTTTTCCGAGTTGGTCGAACGACTCAATCAGTAAACGGGACAGTACGTCACTTTTGTGAGTCGATTTCATTTCAAATTACGTTCACTTTTGGCTATAGTCCGCATACGAGCGAAAGCGACGTTATTTTTAAGAGGACGAGTTTCTAATACAGCTTCAGTAACTCTCACAACATCTGGATGTCTGAACACATCTGAGCTCTATAATAACAATATAAAACATGTACGTGTCCGAACAAATAACTAGCATGTACGTGTCCGAACAAGTAACTAGCATGTACGTGTCTGAACAAATAACTAGCATGTACGTGTCCGAACAAATAACTAGCATGTACGTGTCCGAACAAATAACTAGCATGTACGTGTGCGAACAAATAACTAGCATGTACGTGTCTGAACAAATAACTAGCATGTACGTGTCTGAACAAATAACTAGCATGTACGGGTCCAAACAAATAACTAGCATGTACGTGTCTGAACAAATAACTAGCATGTACGTGTCCGAACAAATAACTAGCATGTACGTGTCTGAACAAATAACTAGCATGTACGGGTCCAAACAAATAACTAGCATGTACGTGTCTGAACAAATAACTAGCATGTACGTGTCTGAACAAATAACTAGCATGTACGTGTCTGAACAAATAACTAGCATGTACGTGTCTGAACAAATAACTAGCATGTACGTGTCTGAACAAATAACTAGCATGTACGTGTCTGAACAAATAACTAGCATGTACGTGTCTGAACAAATAACTAGCATGTACGTGTCTGAACAAATAACTAGCATGTACGTGTCTGAACAAATAACTAGCATGTACGTGTCTGAACAAATAACTAGCATGTACGTGTCTGAACAAATAACTAGCATGTACGTGTCTGAACAAATAACTAGCATGTACGTGTGCGAACAAAAACAGGTAAAGCACTCAGACAATGGTAGTGGGAGATACCCCCGTAGTCCTCAGACAGGGGGGGGGGGGTATCTCTTAGCATGTTATCTTTTACCATGTCGTAGTGTAAGAGAGACCCTTGTGTGGGAGAAATAGCAGTGCTATTGAGAGAGACCCTTGTATAGGGAGAAATAGCAGTGTATTATGTGAGAGAGAGATCCTTGTGTAGGGAGAAATAGCAGTGTTAAATGTTGAAAAACAGTCTGGAACTCTGACCCCTTTCAGATGCACATCATCTCAACAGGAAAATGTAATCTCCAAAAAAAAAAAACCCCACTGTAATCAAAAGGGATAAAATGGTCAAGAAAAAGCAGATTCAATGCGAGAAAATATAGAGAAACAAAAGTGTTAAATGTAGAAAAACAGCCTGGAACATTATAAGACATATAAATAAAGTATTGGGAAATGTGTATGACATGTATAGGGAGGAGACATTATTGGAACAAGGCAGGGCAACCCGTCCTCGCAAATTTGCGAGGACGGGTTGGGCAGGGACATGTGCAAGCCCCTATCAGTCACTTGGGAGAGGGAGGCAGTGAGAACCAGACCAGTGTTGTGGATGGTCTCCAACAAATACGATAAGTGCAGTGTTATAGATGTTTATGTGCTTCCCTCTTTTCTTTATGAGTTAGAGACAGGAATTTGTGAAAATAAGGATATTTGGAACTTTGTGTGTAGGGAGAGTGGTGTGTTGTTAATTCACGTGTATGTGCTCAGCTGTACTCATCTAATTCTACTCACCTAATTGTGCTTGCGAGGGTTGAGCTTTGGCTCTTTGGTCCCGCCTCTCAACTGTCAATCAACTGGTGTACAGATTCATGAGCCTACTGGGCTCTATCATATCTACATTTGAAACTGTGTATGGAGTCAGCCTCCACCACATCACTTCCTAATGCATTCCATTTATTAACTACTCTGACAATGAAAAAATTCTTTCTAACGTCTCTGTGACTCATCTGGGTACTAAGTTTCCACCTGTGTCCCCTTGTTCGTGTCCCATCCGTGCTGAAGAGTTTGTCTTTGTCCGCCCTGTCAATTCCCCTGAGAATTTTGTAGGTGGTTATCATGTCTCCCCTTACTCTTCTGTTTTCCAGGGATGTGAGGTTCAGCTCCTTTAGCCTTTCCTCGTAGCCCATTCCTCTCAGTTCCGGGACGAGCCTGGTGGCATACCGCTGAATCTTCTCTAACTTTGTTTTGTGTTTAACTAGGTATGGACTCCAGGCTGGAGCTGCATATTCCAGGATTGGTCTTATATAAGTGGTATACAGGATCCTAAACGATTCCTTACACAAGTTTCTAAAGGCAGTTCTTATGTTGGCCAGTCTAGCATATGCCGCTGATGATATTCTTTTGATATGGGCATCTTGGGACAGGTTCGGTGTGATATCAACCCCCAGATCTTTCTCTTTATTTGACCTTTGCAGGATTTCACCTCCCAGATGACACCTTGTGTTCAGCCTCCTGCTCCCTTCGCCTAATTTCATTACCTTACACTTTCCTGAGTTGAACTTTAGCGGCTATTTTCTAGACCATTCTTCCTGATTGTCCAGGTCATCCTGTAGTCTCTGTCTATCTTCATCCGTCTTGATTCTTCTCATAATTTTTGCATCATCAGCAAACATTGAAAGAAACGAGTCTATACCGTCCGGAAGATCGTTTACATATATTTGAAACAGGATTGGTCGAAGTACTGAGTCCTGTGGGACTCCACTGGTGACATCTCGCCACTCTGATGTCTTCCCCCCTCACCGTTACTCGCTGTTTCCTGTTGCTTAAGTATTTCCCCTTATCTTCTGGAGCACATTCCCTTTTACTCCTGCCTGTTGCTCCAACTTTTTTAACAGCCTTTTATGGGGTACTGTGTCAAAGGCTTTCTGGCAGTCCAGGAAAATTCAGTCGGGCCCACCCTTCTCTTTCCTGCCTAGTTTTTGTTGCCTGGTCATAGAATTCTATTAAACCTGTGAGGCACGATTTATCATCCCTGAACCGATGTTGTTGGTGCTTTACAAAGTTATTTCCCTCCAGGTGCTCTACGAGCCTTTTCCTTACGATCTTCTCCATCACCTTGCATGGTATACAAGTTAGGGAAACTGGCCTGTAGTTCAGTACCTCTTGCCTGTCACCCTTCTTGTATACTGGAACTATGTTAGCTGTCTTCCAACTTTCTAATATCTAATATCTCTGTGGCTCATTTGGGCACTCAGTTTCCACCTGTGTCCCCTAGTGCATGTGCCCCTTGTGTTAAATAGCCTGTCTTTATCAACCCTGTCGATTCCCTTGAGATTCCCTTGTGTGTGTGTGTGTGTGTGTGTGTGTGTGTGTGTGTGTGTGTGTGTGTGTGTGTGTGTGTGTGTGTGTGTGTGTGTGTGTGTGTGTGTGTGTGTGTGTGTGTGTGTGTGTTTACACTGGCGTGTTATGGTGAGGAGGGGGGGGGGCGCTAGTCGGTGGTGGTGCAATGTAACACACAGGTGTGAAAAAACTAGTACCAAGCTGAGACCCTCAAGCCACTTTTTCGTATTTTAACTTAAGTCCAAAGCTAATTATTATATCAAAAACACTTTACACCTTGTATGACTGACTTTGAGAGGCACTCACCTCCAAGTAAGCATCCCACAGCACAACTAGGTGATTTAAGAAGTGATGTCTGCCTTAATTGTTGACGTCCCCGCCCGAGCTCCTCTCCACGTGGTGGTCCAAATTCTTCCCTTCTCAGCCCTCTGGTGCCACCGTCTTGCCACAAACTCGTTCTTTTTCATTTTTTTTCTTATCCAACGTTATAAGAATTCACTATGTTGCGTTATCACTGCGTATAAATTACTGTACCCTTCATATGACCAAAAACTATGTTTTGGTCTCATTGGTACGTAAATATCCCTAGAATATTGAACTAATTCGCGGTCGCCGTCCTACACTTGTGCCTTCCCTGGCCGTCCCAAACGTGTCACATGGGGGGGATTATCCACATTTATTTTGTATATGCATCTGTAAACCCAGGCCCTTTGTAGTGACCTATGAGGAGTGGAATAGAGTAATGACCTTAAGTCCCAGGTTGTAAAGGGAGAAGGACCCACCCCCGTTTTTGTCTGTATCAATCCTGTGGTGGATCCAAGTAAACCCCCCCCCCCCTACTCTGTTCTGAGAAGTGTGAGAAAATCTGGTATTTGTTAAACAAAATTATTTTTGTAAAATTGTACCCCAAGGTCCTTGTCCCATGTAGTTAGAACTGGTGACTATTACTATATAGACCCCTGCACTTCCATTATTTATAAGAAAGTAAGAACGGGTGTTGTTAGCGATACAGCTCTCAATTTCGTACCTTACAGTAGCTCAGTCGATTAACGCAACGTCTGGGATGCTCTCGGATGTAGGTTCGAACCCTCGTCACGGCCCTTATGGATTTGTTCATTTGATGCATCACGCTATAGTGATTTCTGTGTGTAAGTCTGAGGACTGTTTGTGTTGGCCACGTCTTCGCTAAGGGGTCCTCCTTTTAAGACTAAAGTCGGGTTCGTAGGGAGTTCATCTTTGGAGAATATGTTTATCGCGGGTGAATAAAGTAAATGACAGTTTCAGACTTCAGTTCTTGGACCCGCCTCTAGACGTTTACAGTTGTAACTTCGTTATTATCAGTTAAACTTTCATGAGATTTAAAACATTTTTATTTTAGACGATTTAACAACAAATGAGTTAGTTACCTAGTTTCAGCTCCTGTCCTCCACCTAAGTTTGCTTACATAGCTTAGTTACTTTTATCTTGATTTTTGCGAGATTTTAAATAGACGTATTTTAGGCGTAGTAAAGAGAAAAGATATTTATGTGGGATTTCAGCTCTTGTCCACTGCCTCAGTTTGCTCTTGTATCTAAGTTATAGTCGCCATAATTTCTCAAGAATTAAATTATAGTCTTTTCATAAGTAGTAAAATGGACGAAGGTAGTTGTAGAGCTCTAGCTCTTGTCCTTCACCTTAGATATTTCCTGTAACTTCGTTACTATTAGCTCAATTTTCACAAAATTTAAAATATAGATATTTCAGACATAGTAGGAACAAAATACATTGTTGTCAGGTTTCAGCTCCTGTCCACCACCTTAGTGTACTCCAGTGGAGAACAAGAGCTATACCCATACCAGCTATCACCTTTGTTCCTACTATGTCTGAAATAACTATCTTCTAAATTTCATGAAAATTGGGGTAATAGTAACGAGGAAACTAAGGCAGTCACTAGAAGTCAGAAGGCTTAAGGAAGACATGACCACCACATACAAAAATCTCAGAATAATTAACCGGGTAGATAAGGAAATATTATTTAGCACAGGTGAAAATCGCACAAGGGAGCACAGGTGGAAGACACAGACACAGGTGAGAACTTAGTACCCGAATGAGCCTCAGAGTTATTAGAAAGAACTTTTACAGTGTCAGAGTAGTTAGTAACTGGACGGCAAGATAGGCAGTGATGTGGTGGAGGCTGACTCCATACACAGTTTCAAGTGTAGATATGATAGAGCCCAGTAGGCTCAGGAATCTGTACACCAGTTGATTGACAGTTGAGAGGCGGGACCAAAGAGCCAAAGCTCAACCCCCGCAAGCACAAATAGGTGAGTACACACACACACACACACACACACACACACACACACACACACACACACACACACACACACACACACACACACACACACACACACACACACACACACGTTGTTTGACCATCGCGTTGGATGGACGTGGGTTTGGGAGCTCCTGGTTTACTAATGGAGTGGGAGGGGTAATCAGGCAACTTCGAAGTGAAAAAGTGTGTACAAGTGAAAGAAAAAACCGTTGGGTTTTGACCAAAGCCATAAGGTAGTGAAGAAAAACAGTATAAGTAGCGTATTTGAAAATAGTGAAATACTGTGGCAGTGTACAGCGTGGAGCGGGCCTCATCGACCTCTGACCGTGACCTCACCCTCTGACCGTGATCTCATCCCCGGCAACAACCCATCACCACGTGGGAGACTTGTGGAGATTCACTCACCTATTGTGTTAGCAGGACGGTAAGATACTTGGAGCCTCCCTGTGGGTAAGGTTGGATTATAGCAATGACTAGGTCAGGAAGGGCGTCTAGGTCCAGCAGTATTATGATTGAAGAAGAAGATAGGTTTGTGGAGAAGATGATTGGGAAATTTGTAGAGAAGAGGGATGTCTGGGTAGGTGATCTAATCCAGGGGATCAAAAGTGAAATCTTTAACAAGATACAGGACGAGGTTCAAAGACTCAAACAAGAGTTTAGGGATTATATTCAAGAGGAAATCAGAAAGAGCAGGGTAGAATGGCAAGGAGAAATAACTAGGCTTGCTAATGAATTTGGCAGGCATGGGGAGGCTTGGCAGGGGAAGGGGTAGTAGGAGTAGGTGGAGTAGCGGGAGTGGGAGGGGTGGGGGTCAGCCAGGGAGGGGGCTACCAGCATGACCCTGACCTGAGAAAGAGGACAATCATAATTCATGGATTGCTTGAAGTCAGGGCACCATCCAGGCAGGAAAGGATGGAGATTGAGGATTTGGAGCTACAGGGGATTTTGAGGGACATGAGAGCCCATATGGCAGGGAATGAAGTGGAAGTCCACCGCCGCATTGGACCATACAACTGTAACAGAAAACGTCCTGTCCTGGTGCAGTTCACCAACGAAGAGGCAGTTGATTACATACTGAATCACAAACACTTGCTCAGAGGTAGCGAAAGTTACTTCAACGTATATATTGACAAATTCATGACGAAGGAGGAGCAGGTAGCCCACAGAGCAAGCAAACTTCCACGATACAACTCTTCCCATTTGAGCATAGGTACACGCCCCACTGCTAATCCACCCCAGGATAACCAGCTTCTCACAACTGCTTCTCAGGTTACTCCCTCCCCAAATCAGACCTCCTTGCCCCGGCTTATCTCCCCAACACCTCCCTTGACCCCTCTGACCCCACTGCAGTCAATTTCATCCCACATTCAAAGGACCCCCTCATCACCTCAACCCCCAAAACCCGTCCAGCCCTCATTCCCTCAACCCCCAAAACCCACCCAGCCCTCATCCCCTCAACCCCAAAAACCCACCCAGCCCTCATCCCCTCAACCCCCAAAACCTACCCAGCCCTCACCCCTCCTCATCCCCTCTCCTTCCATGTGACCCCCCACCCTTGCGAGGGGGGTGGGAGGTTCCCCCCACCCTCTCTATCCTTCCCCCTCCCGACCTCTCAACCTCTATCTGACTCCCAACCTTACGCTATCTTGCAACCCCTCTATGCCTATCAGACCCTCCCTAATCTTCAGACCCAGTATGCCCTTCCTACTCCAGACCTACCTACCCAGGCCCTACCCCAAACCCTCCTACCTACCTTCCTAGAAGCCCAGCCCCCATTAACCCCCCAAGCACCCCTCCCGACCTCTTTCACCCCCCATACACCCCCGGACCCCCCCAGACACCCCCGGATCCCCCGGACACCCCCCGGATCCTTCCCACCCCCAGTCATCCCCCAGACACCCCCCAGATCCCCCAGGTCCCCCCTGCCCCCAGTCACCCCCCAGGCACCCCCCAGATCCCCCAGACCCCCAGAGGAAGGGAGAACTCTGGTACAGGAGTTTCCATGAAGAATCTCAAGGTTTGGTACACCAATGCTGATGGGGTATCTAATAAAGCAGAAGAGATAAAAGAAAGAGTGAGTGAGGCAAATCCTGACATAGTTGCAATTGTGGAAACTAAAATTAATGACATGATCTCAGATGCAATCTTTCCTGAAGGGTACCAGGTGATAAGAAAAGAGAGGACACAGAGACAGGGAGGGGGAGTGGCACTCCTAATAAAGCGGAAATGGAAGTTTGAAGACCTGGGAAATCGGGTTACCAATGAGTGCACAAGCTTTATACATGGAACTTTGACAGTAGATGGGAGGAAGATTGTGATCTTGGTAATCTACAATCCCCCACCAAACAGTAGAAGACCCAGACAGGAGTATGATGACAACAACAAGGCATGCATAGATGAACTGCAGAAGGCAGCAACACTAGCCCACAGAATGAGAGCGAAGCTGCTGATCATGGGGGACCTAAATCATGGAGAGATAAATTGGGAATCAAGGAATCCCCATGGAGGGGACGAAACGTGGGGAGCAAAATTAGTAGATGTTATAGACAGGAATTTCCTAACACAGCATGTGAAGGAAGACACAAGGAAAGAGGAGGAGATGCACCGAGCCTATTAGACCTGATTTTCACCCAGAACGTAGAAGATATCGAGAATTTGGAGCATGAAATACCTCTAGGGGCCAGTGACCATTGTGTCCTAGTCTTTGACTAATGATGGAATTCAAACTTGTGACCATGGGACAAGAGATCTGGGAAAGGAGAGTTGACTACAGGAAAGGGGACTATAGGAGGATAAGGGACTATCTGGGAGAAGTGCAGTGGGAGGAAGAAATTAGAGGAAAAACAGTCCAAGATATGATGGACCTAGTCATACAGAAATGCCAAGAGGCCGAAGAGAGATTTATACCAACAGTAAAGGGAAAAAATAAGAAGGAATATAATAACCCATGGTTTAATAGACAGTGTCAGGAAGCAAAAATGGCCAGCAGGCGGGAGTGGAGGAAATACAGAAGACAAAGGACAGAGGACAACAGGATCAGATGCAACAGAGCTAGGAACGATTACATTAACATCAGACGGACATCGGAAAGGGACTATGAGAACGATATTGCAATCAAAGCGAAAAAACAACCTAAGCTACTACACAGTCATATAAGAAGAAAAATGTCGGTGAACGACCAAGTGACAAGACTAAGGAAGGCAGAGGGGACATATACTGAAAGTGACAAGGAAATCTGTGAGGCACTGAATGCCAGTTTCCATGGAGTGTTCACTACCGAGCCCGAGCAGCTCCCATTGTTGGAAGGGGTTACCCTAGATGAAAGACTATCAGATATAGAGGTGACAGTGGAGGAGGTAATGAAACAGTTGACAACTCTAGATGCATCTAAAGCAGTAGGACCAGACAAAGTATCACCGTGGATACTAAGAGAAGCAGCGCAGGCCCTCAGCGTGCCTCTGGCAATGATCTTTAATGAGTCACTTATGTCGGGAGAATTGCCCAGTTGCTGGAAGAAGGCAAATGTCGTGCCGATCTTCAAGAAAGGCGATAGGGAGGAGGCACTTAACTATAGACCTGTATCACTGACAAGCATCCCCTGTAAAATACTGGAAAGAATAATTAGGCTACGACTGGTTGCACACCTGGAGAACATTAGATTTGTGAACAAGCATCAACATGGGTTCTGGACAGGGAAATCGTGCCTAACAAACCTTCTGGAATTCTATGATAAATAACGAGGATAAGACAGGACAGAGATGGTTGGGCAGACTGCATATTTCTGGACTGCCAAAAAGCCTTTGATACAGTACCGCACATGAGACTGCTATTCAAACTCGAGAGGCAGGCGGGGGTAGGGGGAAAGGTCCTAGCATGGATAAGGAACTACCTAACAGGAAGGAGCCAAAGAGTTACGGTAAGGGGCGAGAAGTCGGACTGGCGAACAGTAACAAGTGGAGTACCACAAGGATCGGTGCTGGGACCAATTCTATTTCTTGTATATGTTAACGACATGTTTACGGGTGTAGAGTCCTACATGTCGATGTTTGCGGATGACGCAAAGTTGATGAGAAGAGTTGTGACAGATGAGGATTGCAGGATCCTCCAAGAGGACCTGAACAGGTTGCAGAGATGGTCAGAGAAATGGCTACTGGAATTCAACACGAGCAAATGTAAAGTTATGGAAATGGGACTAGGAGATAGGAGACCAAAGGGACAGTACACAATGAAGGGGAACAGCCTACCTGTGACGACGCGCGAAAGAGACCTGGGTGTGGACGTAACACCTAATCTATCTCCTGAGGCACATATAAATAGGATAACGACAGCAGCGTACTCTACACTGGCAAAAGTTAGAACATCATTCAGAAACCTAAGTAAGGAGGCATTTAGGGCTCTTTACACTGCCTACGTGAGGCCAGTCTTAGAGTATGCCGCCTCTCATGGAGTCCCCATCTAAAGAAGCACATAATGAAACTGGAAAAGGTTCAGAGGTTTGCAACGAGACTCGTCCAGAGCTACGAGGGATGGGGTATGAGGAGCGCCTGGGGAACTATGCCTTACGACACTAGAAAGAAGAAGGGAGAGGGGGGGATGATAGGAACGTATAAAATATCAGAGGGATTGACAGAGTGGACATAGACGAAATGTTCACACGGAATAGTAACAGAACGAGGGGACATGGATGGAAGTTAGAAACTCCAGATGAGTCACAGAGATGTTAGGAAGTTTCTTTAGCGTGAGAGTAGTGGGAAAATGGAATGCACTAAGGAACAGGTTGTGGAAGCCAATACTATCATAATTTTAAAACCAGGTATGATAGGGAAATGGGATAGGAGTCATTGCTGTAAACAACTGATGCTCGAAAGGCGGGATCCAAGAGGTCAATGCTCGATCCTGCAGACCCATATAGGTGAGTACATATAGGTGAGGTACCACAACCACAACACACACACACACACACACCACACACACAACACAACACACACACAACACACACAAANTCTAGCAGCAGCAGCAACAACACCAGCTCTAGCAGCAGCAGCAGCAACAACACCAGCTCTAGCAGCAGCAGCAGCAGCAGCAACACCAGCTCTAGCAGCAGCAGCAACAACACCAGCTCTAGCAGCAGCAGCAGCAGCAGCAACACCAGCTCTAGCAGCAGCAGCAGCAGCAACACCAGCTCTAGCAGCAGCAGCAGCAACAACACCAGCTCTAGCAGCAGCAGCAGCAGCAACAACACCAGCTCTAGCAGCAGCAACAGCAGCAGCAACACCAGCTCTAGCAGCAGCAGCAGCAGCAGCAGCAGCAGCAGCAGCAACAACACCAGCTCTAGCAGCAGCAGCAGCAGCAACAACACCAGCTCTAGCAGCAGCGGCAGCAACAACACCAGCTCTAGCAGCAGCAGCAGCAACAACACCAGCTC
This sequence comes from Procambarus virginalis, assembly GCA_020271785.1. NCBI lineage: Eukaryota > Metazoa > Arthropoda > Malacostraca > Decapoda > Cambaridae > Procambarus > Procambarus virginalis. The sequence continues at coordinate 42,359 of WNGS01069825.1, read as the reverse complement.
TAGCAGCAGCAGCAGCAGCAGCAGCAACACCAGCTCTAGCAGCAGCAGCAGCAGCAACAACACCAGCTCTAGCAGCAGCAGCAGCAGCAACAACACCAGCTCTAGCAGCAGCAGCAGCAACAACACCAGCTCTAGCAGCAGCAGCAGCAGCAACAACACCAGCTCTAGCAGCAGCAGCAGCAACAACACCAGCTCTAGCAGCAGCAGCAGCAACAACACCAGCTCTAGCAGCAGCAGCAGCAGCAACACCAGCTCTAGCAGCAGCAGCAGCAGCACCAACACCAGCTCTAGCAGCAGCAGCAGCAGCAGCAGCAGCAGCAGCAGCAGCAGCAGCAACAACACCAGCTCTAGCAGCAGCAGCAGCAGCAGCAGCAGCAGCAGCAGCAGCACCAGCTCTAGCAGCAGCAGCAGCAGCAGCAGCAGCAACACCAGCTCTAGCAGCAGCAGCAGCAGCAGCAATACCAGCTCTAGCAGCAGCAGCAGCAACAACACCAGCTCTAGCAGCAGCAGCAACACCAGCTCTAGCAGCAGCAGCAGCAGCAACACCAGCTCTAGCAGCAGCAGCAGCAGCAACAACACCAGCTCTAGCAGCAGCAGCAACACCAGCTCTAGTAGCAGCAGCAGCAGCAACAACACCAGCTCTAGCAGCAGCAGCAGCAGCAGCAACAACACCAGCTCTAGCAGCAGCAGCAGCAACAACACCAGCTCTAGCAGCAGCAGCAACACCAGCTCTAGCAGCAGCAGCAGCAGCAACAACACCAGCTCTAGCAGCAGCAGCAGCAGCAACACCAGCTCTAGCAGCAGCAGCAACAGCAACACCAGCTCTAGCAGCAGCAGCAGCAGCAACAACACCAGCTCTAGCAGCAGCAGCAACACCAGCTCTAGCAGCAGCAACAACAACACCAGTTCTAGCAGCAGCAGCAACACCAGCTCTAGCAGCAGCAGCAGCAACAACACCAGCTCTAGCAGCAGCAGCAGCAGCAACAACACCAGCTCTAGCAGCAGCAGCAGCAACACCAGCTCTAGCAGCAGCAGCAGCAGCAACACCAGCTCTAGCAGCAGCAGCAGCAACACCAGCTCTAGCAGCAGCAGCAGCAACAACACCAGCTCTAGCAGCAGGAGCAGCAGCAGCAACACCAGCTCTAGCAGCAGCAGCAACACCAGCTCTAGCAGCAGCAGCAACACCAGCTCTAGCAGCAACAGCAGCAACAGCAGCAACAGCAGATCTAGCAGCAACAGCAACAATAGCACCAGTAGCAACACCAACTCTAGCAACAACAGCAGCAACAACAGCAGCAACAACAGCAGCACCAGCAGCAACACCAACTCTAGCAGCAGCAGTAGCAACAACATCAGCTCTAGCAGCAACAGCAGCAGAAGCAGCAGCACTAGCAGCAGCAGCAGCAGCAGAAGCAGCAGCACTAGCAGCAGCAGCAGCAGCAGAAGCAGCAGCACTAGCAGCAGCAGCAGTAGAAGCAGCAGCACTAGCAGCAGCAGCAGCAGCAGAAGCAGTTGCACTAGCAGCAGCAGCAGCAGCAGTAGACGCAGCAGCACTAGCAGCAGCAGCAGCAGCAGAAGCAGCAGCAGAAGCAGCAACAGCAGCAGCAGCAGCAGCAGAAGCAGCAGCACTAGCAGCAGCAGCAGCAGTAGAAGCAGCAGCACTAGCAGCAGCAGCAGCAGCAGCAGCAGAAGCAGCAGCAGAAGCAGCAGCAACAGTAGCAACAACATCAGCTCTAGCAGCAGCAGCAGCAGCAGCAGCAGCAGAAGCAGCAGCAACAGCAGCAGAAGCAGCAGCACTAGCAGCAGCAGCAGAAGCAGCAGCACTAGCAGCAGCAACAGGAACAACAACAGCAGGAGCAGGAAGGCGCCGCGGTAGAGTAGGTCACTGGAGTACGAGTCTTGGGACTGATCGATGTTGGCCCAGACCACGTGACTGTACTCACCTAGTTGTGCTTGCGGGGGTTGAGCTCTGGCTCTTTGGTCCCGCCTCTCAACCGTCAATCAACAGGTGTACAGGTTACTGATCCTATTGTGCTCTATCATATCTACACTTGAAAGTGTGTATGGAGACAGCCTCCACCACATCACTTCCTAATGCATTCCATTTAGTCAACCACTCTGACACCGAAAAAAATTCTTTCTAACGTTTCTATGGCTCATTTTGGCACTCAATTTCCACCTGTGTCCCCTAGTGCGTGTGCCCCTTGTGGTAAATAGCCTGTCTTTATCTACCCTATCAATTCCTCTGAGAATCTTATATGTGGTGATCATGTCCCCTCTAACTCTTCTGTCTCCCAGTGACGTGCGGTTTAATTCCCGTAGTCTCTCCTCGTAGCTCATACCTCTCATCCCGGGTACTAGTCTGGTGGCAAACCTTTGAACTTTTTCCAGTTTAGTCTTATGCTTGACTAGATATGGACTCCATGCTGGGGCTGCATACTCCAGGATTGGCCTGACATATGTGGTATACAAAGTTTTGAATGATTCTTTACACAAGTTTCTGAATGCCGTTCGTATGTTGGCCAGCCTGGCATATGCCGCTGATGTTATCATCTTAATATGGGCTGAAGGAGACAGGTCTGGCGTGATATCAACTCCCAAGTCTTTTTCTTTCTCTGACTCCTGAAGAATTTCCTCTCCCAGATGATACATTGTATCTGGCCTCCTGCTCCCTACATCTATCTTCAGTACATTACATTTGGTTGGGTTAAACTCTAACAACCATTTGTTCGACCATTCCTTCAGTTTGTCTAGGCCTTCTTGAAGCCTCAAACAGTCCTCTTCTGTTTTAATCCTTCTCATAATTTTGGCATCGTCCGAAAACATTGAAAGAAATGAATCTATACCCTCCGGGAGATCATTTACATATATCAGAAACAAGATAGGACCGAGTACAGAGCCCTGTGGGACTCCACTGGTGACTTCACGCCAATCTGAGGTCTCACCCCTCACCGTAACTCACTGCTTCCTATTGCTTAGGTACTCCCTTATCCACTAGAGCACCTTACCAGTTACACCTGCCTGTTTCTCCAGCTTATGTACCAGCCTCTTATGCGGTACTGTGTCAAAAGCTTTCCGACAATCCAAGAAAATGCAGTCTGCCCAGCCCTCTCTTTCTTGCTTAATCTTTGTCACCTTGTCGTAGAATTCTATCAAGCCTGTAAGGCAAGATTTACCCTCCCTGAACCCATGTTGGCGATTTGTCACGAAGTCCCTTCTCTCCAGATGTGCTACCAGGTTTTTTCTCACGATCGTCTCCATCACCTTGCATGGTATACAAGTCAAGGACACTGGCCTGTGTGTGTGTGTGTGTGTGTGTGTGTGTGTGTGTGTGTGTGTGTGTGTGTGTGTGTGTGTGTGTGTGTGTGTGTGTGTGTGTGTGTGTGTGTGTGTGTGTGTGTGTGTGTGTGTGTGTGTGGTGTGTGTGTGTGTGTGTGTGTGTGCGTGTGTGTGCGTGTGTGCGTGTGTGCGTGTGTGCGTGTGTGTGTGTGTGTGTGTGTGTGTGTGTGTGTGTGTGTGTGTGTGTGTGTGTGTGTGTGTGTGTGTGTGTGTGTGTGTGTGTGTGTGTGTGTGTGTGTGTGTGTACTCACCTAGTTGTGTTTGCGGGGGTTGAACTCTGGCTCTTTGGTCCCGCCTCTCAACAATCAACAGGTGTACAGATTCCTGAGCCTATTGGGCTCTATCATATCAACACTTGAAACTGTGTATGGAGTCAGCCTCCACCACATCACTTCCTAATGCATTCCATTTGTCAACCACTCTGACACTAAAAAAGTTCTTTCTAATATCTCTGTGGCTCATTTGGGCACTCAGTTTCCACCTGTGTCCCCTAGTGCGTGTGCCCCTTGTGTTAAACAGCCTGTCTCTATCTACCCAAAGTGTGTGTGTGTGTGTGTGTGTGTGTGTGTGTGTGTGTGTGTGTGTGTGTGTGTGTGTGTGTGTGTGTGTGTGAGTACCTCACACATTTCCAAGTCACTCTTACCTAGTATCTCATAGACTCTGGACTTTTAGAACTCCCTAAAATTCACAAATTTATTTTCCATATTCCTCGCCATGTCTCTCACACCATCTTTATCTTTCCTCCCCCTCCCCCCCCTCTCCACCCTCTATTCTCCTCCCATCTCGTGATGCTTCCTTCCCTTCCACATCTCTCTTCCACTTCCAGTTTCACCCGCCCAGCGCGATGTGAACGTTCACTTAAAATGTTCATCACTCCTCTATTGCTGGGACGAAATTTTCACTTGAGCGATATCTATACTGGAACAGGCTCTCCAACGCCACCATTATCTGCACTATTACCCCCTTGGTTTACCCCCTATTTCCCCTTACTACCTCCCACTACCATTCTCTGCATCATTCTCTCGCTTCTTCCCATTCAGCTTCACCCATTATATAGAGTTTACACCGTCGCTATGGTTCTCTTCGTTAATTACCTCACGCCTGCTGTTGAGTCCTCTTGTGTGTGCTTTACCTCTACAGCGTCCTCTACCCCCTTGCCTCTTCCCTCCTTCGTTCCCTCCCTTCCTCTCTCAGTCACCCCGTTCACTCCGTCTCTTCCTCCCTTCCTTTTCGTTGCCTCTGTCCCTGATTGATTGATTGATAAAGATTAAGCCACTCAAGAGGTGGCACGGGCATGAATAGCCCGTAAGTGGTAGATTTTTTTTTGTTCAGTAATTCTTTTCAGTATTCTGAGGTTGCATTTAATCGTCAAGGTGTTATCGCGGGGGAGGATACTGCTTGACAGTCTTTATGAGGGTCTCCAGCTGCTGGACACCTTTGTTGACCAGAAGAGTGGCAGTGTTGATAGCTTCAGGGTGGCCACTGCAAGATTCAGGGACTCTTAAAGCTCTTCTTAGGTCGTTGGTTGCTTCACATTCCAGAAGATAGTGAAGTAATGGCTTTTCTGTGACAGTTTGGCAGAAGATGCACTCTCTCTGTCTGGGTTCACCAATCTCCCAGTTGCATCTGTAACCTGGACGTAGTCTATATAACCTAACTGCTATTTCCCTGTGGATTCCTTTTGAGATATTTAACCTTTCAAATTTGGTTGCTTGAAGATACCATGTTGCAGAGGGCGAACCTTCAACTATTCTCTGGTCTGTCCCTGATTGATTGATTGATGAAGATTAAGCCACCCAAAAGGTGGCACGGGCATGAATAACCCGTAAGTGGTGGCCCTTTTGAGCCATTACCAGTATCAATAGATGATACTGGAGATCCGTGGAGGTGCGACTGCACCCTTCGTGACGGGAGATGTCTCCCCGTACCAGTCGATCGGGTCTGTCCCTGTCTCGGTCCTTCCTTTATATCTGCCTGCCTCCCTCCCTCCTCACTCCGTCCCTTGTCCCATCTCTCCTCTTCCTCCTCTTCCTCCTCTTCCTCCTCCTCTCTCTGCCTCCCTCCGCCAGGCTCAACGTGGCGTTTGATTCCTGTCCATTCAATAAACCAAGACAGAGAGGCCGCCTGTCGCTTCCTGTATTGACGGGAATACTGAATGTGAGCCACAGCTTAAAGCTCTCACACTCCCCTCATCAGGGGCTGTTGAGGGGAGTGGGGACAGGTAGGGACAGGTGGAGTTAAGGGGAAAATACCCCCTGTTAAGGACATGGTTGGGGGTCACTAAGTAGATGAGGTAGAGTAAGTAGAAGTAAACACATTGGGTCAAAATCTACGAGAGAGTGGTCTACGTCCTTGAGTCACAACCCAGGAGGCCCCGGGTTCAATTCCTGGAAATAACGGGAACGGTTGGGTACGTTTTCTTTCCACCTGATGCATCTGTTCACCGAGCAGCAAATAGGTATATGGATACTAGGCAACTGTTGTGTCATGTATGCTGGGAAAGTTGGCCTTAATGGACCATCATATGTCCAAAGAGAGACTTCCTCGCCTTGATAATGCTAATTATCATAATTATTATAATTATAATAATAATTACTACGAAAGGTATGAGCTAAGTGATGGGTGCTTCTCACGCTGACAGGTGGAAGAGAGTGGTATGCTACAGAAGAGACGGGAGAGTTAGTGAGTGGTATGCTACAGAAGAGACGGGGAGAGTTAGTGAGTGGTATGTTACAGAAGAGACGGGGAGAGTTAGTGAGTGGTATGCTACAGAAGAGACGGGGAGAGTTAGTGAGTGGTATGCTACAGAAGAGACGGGGAGAGTTAGTGAGTGGTATGCTACAGAAGAGACGGGGAGAGTTAGTGAGTGGTATGCTACAGAAGAGACGGGAGAGTTAGTGAGTGGTATGCTACAGAAGAGACGGGGAGAGTTAGTGAGTGGTATGCTACAGAAGAGACGGGGAGAGTTAGTGAGTGGTATGCTACAGAAGAGACGGGAGAGTTAGTGAGTGTATGTTACAGAAGAGACGGGGAGAGTTAGTGAGTGGTATGCTACAGAAGAGACGGGTAATATGACAAAAAATATACTCACGAATGGACGGTTGGTAAACAACACAGTGAATGTCAACACAATTCACACAAAATAATTCAATCAATGATGAAAATAAATCAAGAATCTATATAAAATTCAATTTATCGAATGAATCGAAACATTGAAATGGAATTGTAACATTTTTAGTATAAGTGGTGTTGTCTTACATGCAACAGATGGCATTGTTTTAAAAAAGAAGTTTTACCTGTCACAGGTGTGGCATCTATACTTATTACTTCGAAATAAGGTATGGTAACCAATCACAGCTCAATCAATTCTCAATCATCAATGTCACTCAAATAGAATTAAATAAAAATATAATAAATCGAAATCTTGAAATCAATTTTCAATGCAATCAGGAAACCATGAAATGGGAATTCGTAACATATTTAGTATAGCGTGTGTTGCTATTATGTCAACACATGGCTGCTGTTTTTCAAAAAAGGATGTTTTTACCTGTCACGGGGTGGCATCTATATATTGTAGGTATATGAAAAACGCAGTATTCGAATGCGAAAGTTATGGTCAAATATTTCAAAGCAATCAGTGAAGAGGTTTCGAAGATTTCCCCTCACACAAAAAACACAGTTTATCAGATAAACCATGTTTTTTTTTACTGTTACATACGTAATATCTATATAGTATATATAATATAAACCTGCTCGGATGCAAATGGAACGTGTGTGTAAAATTTCAAAGCAATCGGTGAAGAACTTTCGGAGATTAGCGATTTTAAAACAAACGAACATTTCTATTTTTATTTATATAGATGATTTATTTTTCAAGTAATATAAACAACTTCAAACTC
>WNGS01069818.1:7500-11023 GCA_020271785.1 Procambarus virginalis | reverse complement strand
GCAAGCAAGTTATTTTGCTTTTTATTATGATAAGCCGAAAATAGTTAAGCGATATCGGATGCCTGACCAAATTGAAGAGTTGAGTCCCTGAACTAGAAATGTAGTGTGAAGTAGTAGTTGACTCATCTAAGTGTCGATGGAAAGATGCTGCTATAATTTTAAGTGTTTCTCGTCAGTCCTCGTACTTGTTGCACCTTTCTTGTTTGTGATAAGACATATTCATTATAAATTCTCAAGGATTAAAGATTACTATTTACTTACTGTAAATAAAGTTTTGGGACAGGTTTCAGCAATGATGAGGACTGATTTTGAAATTTAGACTTCAGCCTTAAAAATATGCATCAATCCAACAGATTCATATATTAAATCACAAAGTAATAGGAATGCATGAGGATTTTGTCTAATATAAGATGTTCATCTTATTAACTCCCGTACATGTGAATAGAATATTTGTATATTATCTGATTGATGGATGATTACCATATGTGATATGCTTGGTATAAGAAAGGATGCAGTGCATATTGTTGAAGTGATACAAAATAAATTTTTCATTGTGAAAGAGTTACAGGAAAACTAATAAAGCTGTGTCTTATAATGATTATTTAAGGAACTCCATACTGATAAAGGTGACTACAAGATGTAGAAGAATATATAACCTACACTTCATATTTATAAAAGGCAAAACATTGTCATTGAAATTTATGATAAATATGATAGATCCACAAGCTTGGGGCTTGGGTTATATTTTAGTTTTTGGAAATCCTCACCATAATACCATTTTTTTTTAATGACAGTAAACATCAATGATTTCTTGTCTTAACATTTAAAGGATTAGTGAATGAGGCAGCTCTGCTCCTTAGTAGTCGCCAGTAGTTAAAAGATCAATTGGTTTGTAATTTTAGTCGGTTATAGATTGTGTTTGCCTGTGCAATACTGTATTAATATTTTACCAATCCTCTCTTATCTTGCAGTATCATATTTTTCACTGCTGGTCATCATTTCCGTATTAATATAAGGATCTGGGTTGTACATCCCTGTATTTTGCTGGTCATATTAATAAGTTAATATAATGGATATCATGCATTCTTTTGCGCCGAATTTATTTGTTGTATTCCCTATTCATTGTATCATACTTGATTAGTCTCAAAAGTCAATATTACGTATTTAATTGTTTAAATATTAGTTCCATATTTATTTTAGTCATATATTACATATTTTGTCATTAAGCTTATCTTCTCATTCTGTTGTAAATTGTTATACACATATCTTAGAAATAATTGAAATCATGACTGCTCTTTTTTTAGTGTCACAATGACATAAATATGCAGGGAATGTGTGCTAGGTGTAGCGTATCCTTGTGTCGAGATTTCCAGCCTCTTTTAATTCAGGTAAGTGGAAGGTGTTTGTCAAAGCAGGCACTCCTAGCCAGCAGAGGTAGTGTTGTCCAATATAGAACTTGATAACCCTATCTTTGCTTTCCATTACCACTTTTTTTCATACTTTAGTCCAGTGTGTGTGTCTCATATTTCAGTTCAATCTTTATTTTCACCACATAAATATGTTTTAATGTTTATTTCCTTTTATATTGTAGTCTGTAGGTTTCCTAGCGCTCTCCTCCTTTCCCCATCTGTATATCCCATCTCTCTCTCGCCTTCCCCTTCTGTGTATCCTGGCTCTCTCTCCTGACATCCCCATCTGTGTATCCCAGCTCTCTCTCTTCTGCCTTTCCCATTTGTATATCCCAACATTCTCCTGTCTTCATCTGTATGTTGCAATTCTCTCCTGCCATTCCCCCAACCCTTCGGTGAAGCACTTGGGCTGGACAGTAGAGCGACAGTCTTGCTTCATGCAGTTCGACGTTCAATCCCTGACTGTCCAAGTGGTTGGGCTCCATTCCTTCCCCCCCGTCCCAAATCCTTAAACTGATCCCTTTGAAGTGCTATATATTCATGGTGGCTTGGCACTTTCTCCCGAGTTCCCTTCCTGCCTTCGCCATCTGTATATCGGAACACATTCCTGCCTTCTACATTTGTATATATCAGTGCGCTCTCCCTCTCCATTCCATCCACATTTTCTTCCATTTTAAAAAATACATTGTTGATGATAATCTTTAATTGATTTAGCTGTATTTACACATTACAAAAGAAAAATACTTAAACATATTTGTCAGTATAACCTTCAAGCTATGAGAATTAATTTATGATGACAGTAACTTTTTTTTTAATAATTTAATTATAGAAAGATAATTTGAGTATAAACACTGCATAATGTTATTAACAAAATGGTTAAATAAATTGTTAAATTCTGTATATTGCATTTTTATTTTAATATACATTTATTATGGAACCTTATATATTAAAAAAGATACAATTTAACACTAAAATATTACAGTATGCAGTAGTAGTGTTCCAACTTTGGAAAGAGCAAAAACAAATGTTTGACTTGCTTTGTGAATTAGGACATATTTTCCTTTCTTGGAGAAGCTCCTTTTGGGTCCTTGAAGCTCTACACTGAGATGATACTATCTGCCAGGTTGGTTGATTGATTCATTAAGCTACCCAAAAGGTGGCACGGGCATGAATAGCCCGTAAGTGGTGGCCCTTTTGAGCCATTACCAGTATCAATAGCCGATACTGGAGATCTGTGGAGGTGCGACTGCACCCTACGGAGATGCCAGGTTGCAGCAGCTGTGGAGTTCTACATGCCTACTGGGGGACCAGAACCAGAACCTAGCCCCACCTTCCCTCCCCCCCCCCCCCTCAGAAGCACAGGGAGTGGTTTCAAACTGATGGAGGTGGGCCAAGTGAGCTTGCATTAGTTCCGAGGAAATTCAATTGTTTACATAGCTGGAAGTTCTTTAGTTGGGTTTCAAGGCTTTGGTTTCCTTTGGAAAAGGAATCCAAAAGATTCCAACTGGATTCCTTTGCAATCCAGAAAGGATTCCTTTGGAATCCAGTTGTAGTGTTTCAACTCGCTCCCTTTCTCATTGTCTTTCCCCTGTGAGGTGGCAAAAAACAAATGTCACCCCCAGAACTGGTGCCCAGGTCTGGAGCCCCAGTAGGCCTATAGAACAATACAGCTGATGCCTGGTTACCTGGTTGGTGGGGTTCTGGGAGTTGTTCTACTCCCCAACCCCAGCCCGAGGCCAGACTTGACTTCTGAGAGTTTGGTCTACCAGGCTGCTGCTTTGGAGTGGCCCGCAGGCCCACATACCCACCACAGCCCGGTTGGTCCGGCACTCCTTGAAGGAAACAATCTAGTTTCCTCTTGAAGATGTCCACGGTTGTTCCTGTAATATTTCTGATGCTCGCTGGTAGGACGTTGAACAACCGTGGACCTCTGATGTTCATACAGTGTTCTCTGATTGTGCCCATGGCACCTTTGCTCTTCACTGGTTCTATTCTGCATTTTCTTCCATGTCGTTCACTCCAGTACGTTGTTATTTTACTGTGCAGATTTGGGACCTGTCCTTCCAGTATTTTCCATGTGTATATTATTTGGTATCTCTCTTGTCTCCTTTCTA
>WNGS01069818.1:0-2500 GCA_020271785.1 Procambarus virginalis | reverse complement strand
AAAATATAGAAATAATTGCATGTTAGAGGATGATACAGCACAAGTCTCTGTTTACCCCATCAATCCAGGTATGGGTGAAGAATCCCAGCGATCAAGACATAGGTGTAGAATCCCAATAATCCAGGTATGGGTGAAGAATCCCATCGATCCAGGCATAGGTGTAGAATCCCATCAATTCAGGCAAGGGTGAAGAATCCCTTCGATCCAGGCGTAGCTGAAGAATTCCATCAATCAATGAATTGGTGAAAAATCACGTTGATCAGATGTAGGTGAAGAATCCGAGCCATCCATGCATAGGTGAAGAATGCCAGCGATCCAAGCACAAGCAAAGCATCTGAACTGTCCAGGTATACGTGACGAATCCCAGCAATCCAGGAGTAGGTGAAGAATCCCATCAATTAGGCATAATCCAGGGTGAGTGAATCATCCCATTGATACAGGCATAGGTGAAGAATCCCATTGATCCAGGCAGAGGTGTAGAATCCAGTCGACCCAGGCAAAGGTGTAGAATCCTATATCCAGGCACAGGGCAAAAAATCCCATCAATCCAGGCATAGGTGAAGAATCCCGTTGATCTAGGCATAGGTGAAGAATCCCATCGATCCAGGCAGAGGTGTAGAATCCTGTCGACCCAGGCACAGGTAAAGAATCCCATCGCTCCAGGCATAGGTGTAGAATCATTGATACAGCCGTGGGTGAAGAATCCCTTCACTCAAGAATAGGTGAAAAATCACGCTGATAAAGTGCATGTGAAGAATCCCATTGATTTAGGCATAGGTGAAGAATCCTATGAACCAGCAGGGCACTCTACAGATGTAAGCCATTCGGTCTACAGACATTTGTGAGTGGTTCGCAGGAAGTGGAACAGTGGTAATCATAGGGCATAGTAATGAGGCACTTCCTCCAGGCCATGGCAGTTGAAGAGAAGAGTGAAACAGGGTGCAGCGAGATCAAAACAAAACATGTTTTCTATAAACTTACAAAGGTAGTCAGTAATTTGAGAAAAAATATATATTAGAGCCTGGTTGGGAGTAAGGCATGTTGTTGAGGGGTAGAGATCTCCCTACTGTACCTGTGTACCCAGAGTACAATCTGCCAATCCATTTACAACTGGGTCTGCAATTACTGACAAGAACAATGATCAGTACCCTAGTACCCCTCCCTGTACATATATGACTTCATTTTGCTTGCAAGGCAAGTGGGGGTAAGGATGATCCATTGATAAGCATCAATTTATTTCCCTTTCTGCCAGTCATACTGGACTTTATAGAATTTATCAGGTTTAACATTATCTAACTTGCTCAGGTATTTCAAGTTTCAAGACAATCTCGCCTGGAGTCTTGTTTGCAGAGCTGTTAGTTCTGCTGCTATCAGTCTTTCCAAGATCAGGAGTCAAAACAGTACTGGAATGATTTTTTTTTCACCGCATTTGCTGAATGAGCCCTTACAATATTTCAAGTAAATAATTATCAAAAGGTAGCAACAAGATACAGTACAGCATGTATTGTAATATCTTTTTGTAGAGAACTCCATACTTGGAAACTGCAGTCTGAGGTTGAACATGGAATTGTAAAGCTGGATGACCATTTTTTCTTGAAGCCAAAGCTTCCTTTGGTTATTTCCAGGGTTTGGAGGAGTTTTAGAACAGCTCCTATTTGCTGAGAAGCTTTAACTGCCTAGTGGACAATTATTCTGAAGTGCATTTTTTTGTACTGTATATTTTTGTCCCATATGTAAAATAAGGTAATCAGAAGACTGCTATATTAGTATATATTGTACTCTAAAAAAGAAAACTTTGATGGGATATGAGAACATACTAAGGTGGGCTAGCAAGCGGAGTAAAACAAGTGCCCAACTGCTTTGCTCTGCCCAGGATTCAAACCTAGGTACTCCCATTTGTGAGGCAAGTATGCTAGCCATTACACCATAAGTCTCTCTTATCCTACATGTAAATTCTTGCATTATTAAATATTGAAGAGCATTCGCCAGTCTTCTGACCAGTTGTAGAGCTCATGTAAATCCTTTAACAATGCTGTAATATCATTTTCACTTCCCTCTTTCCCATGTTTCTTTATATCCTCTGCAAATTTGATGACATGGCTTGCAATTTTGTCATCTATATCATTTATGTATATTGCAAAGAGAGTTGGCCCTAAAATGGATCCATGAGGCACCCACTGTCAACATTTTTCCAGTCTGATTCTATTCCATTCAGAATGACTCTTTGCTTTCTGTTTTTCAACCACTGTTTAATCCATTCCAGAATTTTACCAGTAATTCCATGAGCTTGTAGTTTCTGGACTAGTCTATCATGTGGTATCTTATCAAAAGCCTTAGAGAAATCCATGTAAGCCACATCAACTGGGGATCTTTTTCTAGGTAGTTATCAACCATTTCCAAAAATGTGAGAAGGTTTGTCAAGCAGGACATGTTATTGTCAAAGCCTTGTTGTGATGTTTTATAAGACTGTGTGTAGCGAGATGGTGAACAATTTTCTCTC
>WNGS01069817.1:0-20536 GCA_020271785.1 Procambarus virginalis | reverse complement strand
GGGGGGTCGTCCCCCCACCGACAGGGAGTATCTGATTTGGGAGGCCTATAAAAGAAAGTATCCTTGGGAGTCGTCCCTGATAAGTATCTTCCTCCCGAGGAGTTGGTTTTGCTTGACCAATGATTCCTTATGTATTGTGGGTTGTGGGTTGTTTCCTTTAGTGTGCATGATTGTGTGGTGTGGGTCGGGGTGTGAGTGGGTGGGGTGGGTTTGTTTACCGGTCCTGCGTGCTCCGGTTTGTGGTTGTGGGTTTATGTGTGAAGTGTGTGTCTGTGTCCGGTTCCTGGTTGTGGATGGCATGATTTATTATGTTTTGTGGTTTCTTTGGTTTTAATGTGTGTTTGTGCGCTTGTTTGTGTAGTGCTGAGTGCCCTTCAGGCTGTTGGCGTGTATGCTTTTGTTTGCCAGTGTGCTTCCTTTTGTTTGTTGTATATTTGCATTCCTGTCTTATTATTATTGTTATTATTATTCTTATTGTTTTTTTTCGTTTTATGTTGGTGCCTCTCCGTGTGTGTTTGCGGTGCTGGTAGCCTTGTTCGGTTTATTTACTGTTTTAGAGTCATTTCTGTGTTGTATTCCGCTGTGTTTGTCTTCATTGTTGTAATTTTGTTTTGTAATTTTTGTTGTAATTGTTTTTGTACTTTTTGTTGTTTTGTGGTCGGCCCTTCCGGCCGGCGTTTTTTTGTGTTTATGTACATGTGTCCTTTATGTTTTTTTTTGCACGTGTGTGCTTTATTTTGTTCTGTTTGTGGCTTTTGTTTTGTTTTTATTGTACTTATAAGCATGCTTGCATGTAAAAATATAAAAAAAAAGTCCTGTCACACTTGACAGATCAACTAAATTCACAAAGAATTACGTTAACGCTCGGCGATCACTGAGACCGCTTGACAAACGCTGATTAGTCAACACAATTACTAATCACCTCGTATTAATCAAACGATAATCAATTACATTATTACATTAAATCAAAACAATGACTTCACAGTAATGATCACTAAGTAACACTGACTTCTCAGATAATGAACACTAAGTCACAACAACACCATGTCACGTAGACCAACACAAACAGTACACAAATAATACAGCGCGTACCGACAGCACTGAACAACATAACACACTGACACTTGTGTCAATAAAACAATGACTACAGTAATGTACAATAATACTCTTACTTTTTAATCACTGCATATCCTCTGGAAGTAAAGAAAGAACGACAACATGGACATGGTTAAACACAGTGTGATGGTATAATATTGAAACCACAATAATCAAATGTAAAACACAATATATAAAACACACAGTTCAGTACTAAATGTGTAAAATAGTGTAAGATGACAAACACACTTAAGGTCCAGTTACAGTTATCACACAGACTAGCTGCAATAGGCCTTTACCTATTGTGCTTCCTCGGTATCGGGAAATCGAACTCCTTCCCGTCGAGGGATTATGAAGAACGAACACCGATCAGCTGACTGGGTCAACACAAGGAATTTGGCACTTGAGACAAATGATACAAGGAAATGATAGTTCGAATACTCACTCTGATTATACTGTGTTGCGTCCTGGACTTCCTGAGGGTGTTGGGGGCTAATGGAGCTTAAACCTTCGAAGCTCTCTGGCTACTGCGTCAGACTGTTCCTCGCGTACAGGTAGACAACGTCCCCGAATCTCTTTTGGTCGGAACAGACAACCGACCTCGGCAGCCACAGACTCACTATCACCGGGCAATAAACTAAAAAATTGAAGAGTGCTTATATTTTGACCAGGATACCACCCAGTACGCTTCTTAATCTTGGAGAGGGGCTCAGCATCACACATTTAGGGGAGTGCGGCTCCAACACTGGCCTCGTTGTCCTGTGCACACACCCAACTCGGCCCCCATGACTCCCCACTCTCCTTGGTTGGTATGATCTCAATCCCCCTTTTCAGATTTATTATTCTGTACCACCCTGTCCACAGCTGTGGCTCTCTCTCTCTCTCTCTCTCTCTCTCTCTCTCTCTCTCTCTCTCTCCTCTCTCTCTCTCTCTCTCTCTCTCTCTCTCTCTTTTCTACTTTCTGGGAAGCCTCACTAGGACAAGGGAAACATCTGTTAATAATAAACATTTAATAAAACACAGAGCATATACAACACACTTATATACAATACATAGGAATATAACCTCAACACTTCATGATACCATAACCAGGTTGCAATCCAATACCAAAATGGTTCTATCAGCCGTCTACATCAAGTGGAAGCCCAACTCCTGGCTCGCCACTTATTTAATCACCCTCACCAAGTGTGTTAAATCTGGTAATCACAATATGGCACAATCATCCCTAGAGGTATCTAAATATATACAGGTAAACAGTGTATGGCTGTAACACTATAAACATCAGTATAAAATTCCTTGATACAAAAATGACCAATCACCCACCTTCCACTGTGTCTTGCACGCCTATGACACTCAAGCACTCTACCAACTCTCTATGAGCAACCAATATGAACCTCCTCCCTGTATCTAGAGGCTCACTAACCTGTACATCTTCAGGTTCTCCCAGAACTGTCCACCAGGGTCTGCAACTCTTTCAGCCTGCTACACCATGAAGTTTTCCTTGAACAAGTGATGCTCTACCACTGATTCCACAGAAGCACGTGAGACTTCACTTTGCTGTCCTCCTCACACAGCTCCTCACTCACTATGGGACTGCTCTTTCACAGAGTTCAGCACCCCTTCCACAGCCTTGAAGTTTCATCCACTACTCCTCCTCTGACCTCGAAGTTCTCTCAGCAACTCCTTCCCCAGACAAACCTGCAACCCATTGACATGCCAATAAAGATGTTCCCTACAAACATATAACTAAAATAAACTCATACATAATAAATGTCTCCACTTGACATCTCTCCGATTCCGCATACCGTGAGAGAACTCCCCCACGTCCGGACGGGTCCATTCTCTGCCTCCCCTTGGGAGTCCCTTCGCCCTGGAGGCTGCCAGCCGCTGCCCTCGCCAGTTGCCCTCATGCACTCGGAAAGAGAGAACTCGCCGCTCGTTTCTCCAGCTGGTCCCTCATCTCTATTCTCTTATTTAGGGTTTAAAATATGCCTAATGCATTCACAAACACTTGTTACGGTCGCTGGGCACACGACCAACTACAGGCAATCACTGTTAACTGGTTAAAATGGCTTACCATAGAATTTGGTTCGCTCGCTGGTGCTTGCTGGATGAGCGGTTGACCACAAGGGCGCTCTAGGCTGCCCACAAAAATACTTCCAGAACTGCTCCACAACTCCTGCAGTCCTTCTGACTTATTCCACCATCGAGACGTCTGCCCACTTCCGTCTTTTTGAAGGTATACAAATCAGGGGCTCAACGGAGCATGACCTCCCCTCACGATTTTTGCAACTGAAGTGAGGTCAAGACCCTCTGAAGTGAGCCTCATGCCTCCAGCAAATTCTCCACATCTCATGTCAATTCATTTATTTATATTCTTATTCATTGTCCATACTTTTAAAACTATTTGTCGAATTTAATCAAATATTAGACATATATATTTTCAGGTTATGTATCTTTGACCTCTCAGTTAGCTCTGGACTGGCTGAATAATTCTCGGGGGCAGACTCGTTTCTCCAGCAGCCTGAGATTATAACACTCCCCACCCCCTTATTTTGAGAGTTATTCCGTGGATAGGCTCGAGACAACGCATCAGCCACTACATTGTCTCATCCTCCTATGTGCTTTATCACCAGGTCATACTCTTGGAGCAATAAAAAAAACGGTTAACCTCTGTTTCGCAAGTTTCCTTTTATGCAAGAAGACTAGGGTATAATGGTCTGTATACACCGTCACTGGGTGTCCTCCCCCACTCACATATACTTCAAAATGCTTCAATGCCAGGACCAGAGCCAAAGTCTCTTTCTCGACTGTACTGTACGGTCTCTGGTGTTTAACGAACTTCTTTGAGAAGGACACTGGGCGATAAATTCCATCATTCTGCTGCATCAGTCCAGCTCCAGCTCCTGTATCACTGGCATCCACGAATAACGTAAACGGTGCTCCAAAACTCGCGACACTAGTACAGGCGCCTCAGTCAACAATCGTTGGTCTTTTCAAATGCTTTTGTGCTATCTCGTTCCCCTCCCACTTCTTGCGCTTTGATAACAAACTCGTCATAGGAGCGGCTACGGTAGAGAAATTTTCACAGAACGTCTGGTAATACCCGATCATGTCTAGGTATCTCAACAACTTCTTACTTCTGGGTACCGCAAAGGTGTCGATGGCCTCTACTTCCGTTTTACTGGAGCAACCTCACCTTGAGATGAGATGGTTATCTTAAGATGATTTCGAGGCTTTTTTTTTTTAACTGACTAACACCCAGGTACCTATTTTTGCTAGGTAACAGGGGCATAAAGTGAAAGAAACTCTGCCCAATGTTTCTCGCCGGCGCCTGGGATCGAACCCAGGACCACAGGATCACAAGTCCAGCGTGCTGTCCGCTCGGCCGACCGGTCCCTCCCTCGGTAGGGACCTTGCCCTACTGCATATCCAAGGTACTACAGGCGGACTCTCCCGAACTCCCTTTTTGCTAAGTTCACATCGAAATGGCCTTCTTTAGCCGATCGAATAAATGTAGAAGTCGATCCACATGATCCTTCCAGGAATCTGCGAACACTACAATATCATTGATGCACACTGCACATCCTGTTGCGCCTTGCAACACCTGATTCATTACCCGCTGAAAGCAATTTCCACTATTCTTCATCCCAAACGGCACTACTTTATACTAGTATAAACCGCCGGGCGTCACGAACGCTGAGATTCTCTTGGCTTCCTCTGACAAGGGGATCTGGTAGTATCCCTTCAATAGGTCTCTCTTTGACACATACCGCTCACTTCCAATCCGATCTATACAATCATCAATGCGTGGTATCGGGGACGAGTCGGCGACGGTGACTGCGTTCACCTTCCTGTAATCAGTACAGAACGGGAATGTGCCATCGTTCTTCCTTACGAGGAGACACAGTGAACTCCAGTCGCTATCACTAACTTCCTCCAAGTCGTTCTCCAGCAAATACTTTACCTCTGCCCTCATCGCCTCTGCATTCTTCGGGCTAACCCTGTAGAGGTGCTGCTTGATGGGGTCAGCACTCCCTACATTTACTTCATGCACTGTTCCGTGGTGTCTTCTGGGCACATCCGTAAATAATGACCTATTTTTCCGTAAGATCTCCCACTAACTCCTGGCGTTGGTCATCCTCCAAATGGCCTAAATGCTCATCTATCTCGGCCAGACTTTCGTGTTCGATATCTTCGCACCATCTGCTTTCTCTAACTTTCGGGTTTCCTTCTCTTCTCTTCCGTCTCCAACACAAAGCACAGTTGTCTGCGGCGGGGCTTCTATCTGTTCCTCTTCACCTGGAGGCTTATCTCTATCATTATACCTTTTTATCCTGTTCACATGACAAACCTGGAATTTCCTCGGAAATCTGGTATATATATTACATAATTCACATCCCCTAGCATCTTCTAGATGGTATATGGTCCACAAAATCTCGACTCGTATATACTTCCTTTCACAGGCAGAAGGACTAACACCTGATCTCTTCCTGAAATCTCCTGTCCTTCCCCTTCCTGTTGTGATATCTGACCATATCTGCCTGGGACGTCCTTAAATTTTCCTTGGCCAACTCTCTGACCCTAGAGAGTCGCTCTCTAAAAGTCCTCACATACTGTCCCTCATCCACCTCTGCCTATCCTCAGTGAGCTGCTCTTTCGATGCACCTACCAGACTCCTCACTGAATGCCCGTACACAAGTTGAAACGGGGTGAATCTTAGCGATTCCACTACCACAGCCCTGATGGCGAATAACACGGATGGTAACGCCTCGTCCACTTACTCCCTTCCTCAGCGCAGTATATCCTCAACAAACTCTTCAGCGTTCCATGGAAATGCTCCAATGCCCCTGCGACTGAGGGTGACATGGTAACGAGTGCACTTGCTCTACCTTCCATCCTCTCACAGTTTCCCTAAACAATTTCGATTGGAAGACGCCCCTGGTCAGTCTGGATAACTTTGGGCATGCCTTCCGATGCAATGTAGTTCTGCAGTCTCTCCAGAACGGCTCGTGACGGCACTTTCTCAAGGGACGCTTCGGGGAAACGGGTGGCTGTGCACATTATGGTCAATAAATATTCGTGACCTTTCCTGGTCCTTGGCATCGGACCGACACAGTCTATCAAGAAAGACCCTCTCAAAAGGCTCACCAAAAGCTAGTATGGGCCTCAAACTGCTTTTGGTGAGTTAAAAAGTAGGGCAGAACCCATACTCCCAGGAGCAAAGCAACTGGTAACTACAGGGCGCCTTAATCCGCTTGACCATCACGACCGGACATAAGGAAGTGATAGCCGAGCTATATGAACCACTTCCCGCCGGCACCTGGATGGTATCTTGGGCATAGCATTTTATCAAATCACCTCATTTTTTGGGGCAACACGTGAGGAACACAAATGCAAACAAGCCTGAATGGTCCCCAGGACTAGATACAACTGAAAACTCACACCCAGAAGTGACTCGAACCCATACTCCCAGGAGCAAAGCAACTGGTAACTACAGGGGCCTTAATCCGCTTGACCATCACGACCGGACATAAGGAAGTGATAGCCTGAGCTATATGAACCACTTCCCGCCGGCACCTGGATGGTTATCTTGGGCATAGCATTTTATCAAATCACCTCATTTTTTGGGCAACACGTGAGGAACACAAATGCAAACAAGCCTGAATGGTCCCCAGGACTAGATACAACTGAAAACTCACACCCCAGAAGCGACTCGAACCATACTCCCAGGAGCAAAGCAACTGGTAACTACAGGGCGCCTTAATCCGCTTGACCATCACGACCGGACATAAAGGAAGTGATAGCCTGGCTATATGAACCACTTCCCCGCCGGCACCTGGATGGTTAATCTTGGGCATAGCATTTGTCAAATCAATCACCTCCTTTTTTGGGGCAAACGTGAGGAACACAAATGCAAACAAGCCTGAATGGTCCCCAGGACTAGATACAACTGAAAACTCACACCCAGAAGTGACTCGAACCCATACTCCCAGGAGCAAAGCAACTGGTAACTACAGGGCGCCTTAATCCGCTTGACCATCACGACCGACATAAGGAAGTGATAGCCTGAGCTATATGAACCACTTCCCCGCCGGCACCTGGATGGCGCCCTGTAGTTACCAGTTGCTTTGCTCCTGGGAGTATGGGTTCGAGTCACTTCTGGGGTGTGAGTTTTCAGTTGTATCTAGTCCTGGGGACCATTCAGGCTTGTTTGCATTTGTGTTCCTCACGTGTTGCCCCAAAAAATGAGGTGATTTGATAAAATGCTATGCCCAAGATAACCATCCAGGTGCCGGCGGGGAAGTGGTTCATATAGCTCAGGCTATCACTTCCTTATGTCCGGTCGTGATGGTCAAGCGGATTAAGGCGCCCTGTAGTTACCAGTTGCTTTGCTCCTGGGAGTATGGGTTCGAGTCACTTCTGGGGTGTGAGTTTTCAGTTATATATATATATATATATATATATATATATATATATATATATATATTATATATACACATATAGTTTGTTTTTCTTTTCCATATAAAGTCGTCATTAAATAAATATACATTCAAACCCTAGCAAATACAGAGCCATCTCACACCATCCAAACCTAGGACATGAATAATATGAAGGTAACAGAAGAATTGCACAAATGAGAAGGTACCCACTCAAGGAAAACAGAACACATGTTATGTCAAAGGCCACATATGTACTATGGCAGGGCATAATAAAAAGGACCCAAGAATCCAAAATGAAACACACATACATTACACTCCGAACCCGGAGAAAGCATTAATAAAACCAGTTGATAAAACTAGTTAACTACATAACAAAGTCCCCTTAACCAGAAAATGTAACAGGGGGGGTCACAGCACCCCTTAAAATACACATATACACATTAGTACCTGTACCACCCAGAAACTGGGAAAACAGGGAAGCACATTATAGGGACAGGTCATGTAAAGAATCCAGGAAAACCATACCTCAAACAAACTCATACACACCCAAACTGTCCCAAATCATAGCACCACAAACATCCGTTTGGTATCCCAGCCACAATACCATCATATTGCTATGCAGTGACACACACAGTGCTGTCCCACAAACCCATCACAAGAAGAAAGGAAGACACACGGACAACAGGTCATGTCGCGCGCAAACCCAGAACACACACACACTCACACAAATGAAGATTAATCCCACAGCTAAGCATTACACATGACAGCATGCCAACAACCTACGTCAAAACAAAACGGAACCCAGAACACGAACAGCCTCCACCTGAAGAGTATAGTACAAACGTACAAATACCTCAGGAGGACTCCAGACGCAATTAGCAGCTCGTCATGACTGCGACAAGCATTGACAACACAATAAAATAACAACAGACAGACCTGTCACTGAGACCAGTCTTCCGTGCGACACTCAATTAATTACGTTAAGGCTCGTCTCTCAAGACAGCAGTCAAACAATCAATTACATTATGACACAATGATAAGCAGATGACAATTCATCTATTCAATTTCAATCAAAACAATCACAGATATTTGCATTACGTAGTAAATCCAATTACGTTAATATGTCCTAGAGACAGTCAAGTGAAAACAAACTAAACTACATTAATTACACCATGTCAACACAGACAGGGTGTAATTAAGCAAACAAACAACTCAATGAAGTCTAACAACAACTTCGGGTAATTAGCAATCCCTGAGTAATCGCTCAAAGTCCTGTCATGGAGTCTGGCCCTAGCTTTGGTAGGGGGCAGACGTGTTGCTTCGGCGCTCCAGCATTTGGTGCGTGTTTACCAGTTTGGCCGTTTGGGGGCGGGTGTGTGTCTGCCCTGTGCTGACGTGGAGTTACGATGGGGGTCCCCCTCCCACCAATACTGCGGGCTCAGTCTGTGGGCTTCGAATTTTCCGGCCGGGCTGGGTACCCGGAGTTGGCGCGGGTGTGTGAGATGCTGAATGTTCCTGTGATTGACATTTACGGAGTCGAGCTGGTGACGGCACGTCGAGTGATAGTCAAGTTCACTGCGGAGTTGGCGTATCGCGACTTTCTCCGTCGTTACGAGGGGCGGACATTACCCCTGCCGGATGGTGCGGGCACTGTTTCAATCTCTGATCGGAGTGGTGCCCTCACCTACGTCAGCGTGCATGGGGCTCCATTGGAGTTTCCGGAGGGTCTGCTCCGGCGGTACTTCGGCCGTTTTGGCGCAGTAATTAGTGTGCGGGTGAACGTGGTATATTCGAGCCCACTTAAGGGTGTGAGGACGAACATTCGCACCCTGGGCATGAGGCTCCGGGAGGATATTCCGTCCTCTGTGCGTCTGATGGGTTACACAGTTCGTGTGTTTTACGCCCGCCAGCCTCGGACGTGTTATCGTTGTGGCCTGTTGGGCCATCAGGCTGCTGACTGTTCTGCGCCGGCCGCTGCACCCGTGAACCTCTTCAGTGAGGAGGATTTTCCACCGCTTCCTGTGGAGGAGGGTTCTGTGGCTATGGACGACTCTCCGGCCGCGGATGTGCCCCCTGTGTCGCCTGATGCGCCCCCTGTGGTGGTGGCTTCTCCTCCGGAGGTTGTGTCATCGCCTGGTGATCGTCCTGCTCCGCCTAGTGTCTCTGGGGTTCTTCAGCCTACCTTCTGCTCGAATCCCCCGTCTTCCTCTGCTGCATCTGACCCTGTCCCTGCACCCTCGCCGTCTGTTCCGGCTGTGCTGGGTGATGGGGTGGATCCGGCGCTTCCTCCTGTGTCTGGCCTGGTGCCCCATGTGGTTGAGGATGCTGCAGTACTGCGGCGTGCGTCGGTTCGCCCGGCTTGTGTTGCGCGTGTGTCTGAGTCGGCCTCCGGGTCTGATGATGTGCGGCCCGAGCCTAAGCGTTCCCGGCGTTCGTCGTCTGCATGGGCAGACGTTGGCGATTTCGACGCTTGTGAGTCTGCAGGCGACAGAGGGGTGGCTACGGTTGCGTTGCGTACTACGGTGGCGGCGGAGGTGCATTTGCCAGAGGATGCCTGTGCCGGTATTTCGGCCTCCACTTCAGATATAGTGTCTGCGGTTCCTGCTTCGGGTGCGTCGCCTGCCTCGGATGGCTCCGGTTCTTCGTGGGGGGTGGTACCCCCTGCTGAGGTCCGTGGTGAGTGGGGTGGCCTGGTGATGCTGTTGAAAAAGACTACTCGCTCTGGAGATTCTGTGACCCCTGCCTCGGTCCCCGTTTCATCGACTGCGGTTTCGACGCCTCTTCCTTCTGCGGCCATCTCTTCAGTGTCTCCTGCGGTCTCGGTGGAGGCATTGCCTTCTCGTCGCTTGTCCCCTGCTCCTGTGCGTCCGGCGACGCGGCGCGTCTCGGCAGCCCTCGTACGCTTCATCGGTGTCGTCTGCTACATCGGAGGGCGTGGCTTGCGCTCCCCAGCCTCGTTATGCGACTTGCGCCTTTGAACTTCGGGACTGGCCGTTTCCGCCTGGTCTGGAGATTCCAGAGTTTATGCCGGGCCCGCGGCGGCTGGGGGGTCGTCCCCCCACCGACAGGGAGTATCTGATTTGGGAGGCCTATAAAAGAAAGTATCCTTGGGAGTCGTTCCCTGATAAGTATCTTCCTCCCGAGAGTTGGTTTTGCTTACCAATGATTCCTTTATGTATTGTGGGTGTGGGTTGTTTCCATTAGTGTGCATGGTTGTGTGGTGTGGGTCGGTGTGTGAGTGGGTGGGGCGGGTTTGTTTTACCGGTCCCTGCGTGCTCCGGTTTGTGGTTGTGGGTTTATTTGTGTGAAGTGTGTGTCTGTGTCCGGTTCCTGGGTTGTGTGGCTTTTATTTTATTATGTTTTGTGGTTTCTTTGGTTTAATGATGTTGTTTGTGCGCTTGTTTGTGTAGTGCTGAGTGCCCTTCAGGCTGTTGGCGTGTATGCTTTTGTTTGCCAGTGTGCTTCCTTTTGTTTGTTGTATATTTGTATTCCTGTCTTATTATTATTGTTATTATTTCTTATTGTTTTTTTTTTTCGTTTTATGTTGGTGCCTCTCCGTGTGTGTTTGCGGTGCTGGTAGCCTTGTTCGTTTATTTACTGTTTTAGAGTCATTTCTGTGTTGTATTCCGCTGTGTTTGTCTTCATTGTTGTAATTTTGTTTGTAATTATTGTTGTAATTTGTTTTTGTACTTTTTTGTTTTTTTGGTCGGCCCTTCCGGCCGGCGTTTTTTGTGTTTATGTACATGTGTCCTTTATGTTTTTTTTGCACGTGTGTGCTTTATTTTGTTCTGTTTGTGGCTTTTGTTTTGTTTTTATTGTACTTATAAGCATGCTTGCATGTAAAAATAATAAAAAAAAAGTCCTGTCCACTTGACAGATCAACTAAATTCACAAAGATTACGTTAACGCTCGGCGATCACTGAGACCGCTTGACAAACGCTGATTAGTCAACACAATTACTAATCACCTCGTATTAATCAAACGATAATCAATTACATTATTACATTAAATCAAAACAATGACTTCACAGTAATGATCACTAAGTAACACTGACTTCTCAGATAATGAACACTAAGTCACAACAACACCATGTCACGTAGACAACACAAACAGTACACAAAATAATACAGCGCGTACCGACAGCACTGAACAACATAAACACACTGACACTTGTGTCAATAAAACAATGACTACAGTAATTGTACAATAATACTCTTACTTTTTAATCACTGCATATCCTCTGGAAGTAAAGAAAGAACGACACATGGACATGGTTAAACACAGTGTGATGGTATAATATTGAAACCACAATAATCAAATGTAAAACACAATATATAAAACACACAGTTCAGTACTAAATGTGTAAAATAGTGTAAGATGACAAACACACTTAAGGTCCAGTTACAGTTATCACACAGACTAGCTGCAATAGGCCTTTACCTATTGTGCTTCCTCGGTATCGGGAAATCGAACTCCTTCCCGTCGAGGGATTATGAAGAACGAACACCGATCAGCTGACTGGGTCAACACAAGGAATTTGGCACTTGAGACAAATGATACAAGGAAATGATAGTTCGAATACTCACTCTGATTATACTGTGTTGCGTCCTGGACTTCCTGAGGGTGTTGGGGGCTAATGGAGCTTAAACCTTCGAAGCTCTCTGGCTACTGCGTCAGACTGTTCCTCGCGTACAGGTAGACAACGTCCCCGAATCTCTTTTGGTCGGAACAGACAACCGACCTCGGCAGCCACAGACTCACTATCACCGGGCAATAAACTAAAAAATTGAAGAGTGCTTATATTTTGACCAGGATACCACCCAGTACGCTTCTTAATCTTGGAGAGGGGCTCAGCATCACACATTTAGGGGAGTGCGGCTCCAACACTGGCCTCGTTGTCCTGTGCACACACCCAACTCGGCCCCCATGACTCCCCACTCTCCTTGGTTGGTATGATCTCAATCCCCCTTTTCAGATTTATTATTCTGTACCACCCTGTCCACAGCTGTGGCTCTCTCTCTCTCTCTCTCTCTCTCTCTCTCTCTCTCTCTCTCTCTCTCGCTCTCTCTCTCTCTCTCTCTCTCTCTCTCTCTCTCTCTCTCTCTTTTCTACTTTCTGGGAAGCCTCACTAGGACAAGGGAAACATCTGTTAATAATAAACATTTAATAAAACACAGAGCATATACCACACTTATATACAATACATAGGAATATAACCTCAACACTTCATGATACCATAACCAGGTTGCAATCCAATACAAAATGGTTCTATCAGCCGTCTACATCAAGTGGAAGCCCAACTCCTGGCTCGCCACTTATTTAATCACCCTCACCAAGTGTGTTAAATCTGGTAATCACAATATGGCACAATCATCCCTAGAGTGTATCTAAATATATACAGGTAACTCAGTGTATGGCTGTAACACTATAAACATCAGTATAAATTCCTTGATACAAAAATGACCAATCACCCACCTTCCACTGTGTCTTGCACGCCTATGACACTCAAGCACTCTACCAACTCTCTATGAGCAACCAATATGAACCTCCTCCCTGTATCTAGAGGCTCACTAACCTGTACATCTTCAGGTTCTCCCAGAACTGTCCACCAGGGTCTGCAACTCTTTCAGCCTGCTACACCATGAAGTTTTCCTTGAACAAGTGATGCTCTACCACTGATTCCACAGAAGCACGTGAGACTTCACTTTGCTGCTCCTCCTCACACAGCTCCTCACTCACTATGGGACTGCTCTTTCACAGAGTTCAGCACCCCTTCCACAGCCTTGAAGTTTCATCCACTACTCCTCCTCTGACCTCGAAGTTCTCTCAGCAACTCCTTCCCCAGACAAACCTGCAACCCATTGACATGCCAATAAAGATGTTCCCTACAAACATATAACTAAAATAAACTCATACATAATAAATGTCTCCACTTGACATCTCTCCGATTCCCGCATACCGTGAGAGAACTCCCCCACGTCCGGACGGGTCCATTCTCTGCCTCCCCTTGGGAGTCCCTTCGCCCTGGAGGCTGCCAGCCGCTGCCCTCGCCAGTTGCCCTCATGCACTCGGAAAGAGAACCTCGCCGCTCGTTTCTCCAGCTGGTTCCCTCATCTCTATTCTCTTATTTAGGGTTTAAAATATGCCTAATGCATTCACAAACACTTGTTACGGTCGCTGGGCACACGACCAACTACAGGCAATCACTGTTAACTGGTTAAAATGGCTTACCATAGAATTTGGTTCGCTCGCTGGTGCTTGCTGGATGAGCGGTTGACCACAAGGGCGCTCTAGGCTGCCCACAAAATACTTCCAGAACTGCTCCACAACTCCTGCAGTCCTTCTGACTTATTCCACCATCGAGACGTCTGCCCACTTCCGTCTTTTTGAAGGTATACAAATCAGGGGCTCAACGGAGCATGACCTCCCCTCACGATTTTTGCAACTGAAGTGAGGTCAAGACCCTCTGAAGTGAGCCTCATGCCTCCAGCAAATTCTCCACATCTCATGTCAATTCATTTATTTAATTCTTATTCATTGTCCATACTTTTAAACTATTTGTCGAATTTAATCAAATATTAGACATATATATTTTCAGGTTTATGTATCTTTGACCTCTCAGTTAGCTCTGGACTGGCTGAATAATTCTCGGGGGCAGACTCGTTTCTCCAGCAGCCTGAGATTATAACACCCCCCACCCCCTTATTTTGAGAGTTATTCCAGTGGATAGGCTCGAGACAACGCATCAGCCACTACATTGTCTCATCCTCCTATGTGCTTTATCACCAGGTCATACTCTTGGAGCAATAAAAAAAACGGTTAACCTCTGTTTCGCAAGTTTCCTTTTATGCAAGAAGACTAGGGTAAATGGTCTGTATACACCGTCACTGGGTGTCCTCCCCCACTCACATATACTTCAAAATGCTTCAATGCCAGGACCAGAGCCAAAGTCTCTTTCTCGACTGTACTGTACGGTCTCTGGTGTTTAACGAACTTCTTTGAGAAGGACACTGGGCGATAATTTCCATCATTCTGCTGCATCAGTCCAGCTCCAGCTCCTGTATCACTGGCATCCACGAATAACGTAAACGGTGCTCCAAAACTCGGCGACACTAGTACAGGCGCCTCAGTCAACAATCGTTTGTCTTTTCAAATGCTTCTTGTGCTATCTCGTTCCCCTCCCACTTCTTGCGCTTTGATAACAAACTCGTCATAGGAGCGGCTACGGTAGAGAAATTTTCACAGAACGTCTGGTAATACCCGATCATGTCTAGGTATCTCAACAACTTCTTACTTCTGGGTACCGCAAAGGTGTCGATGGCCTCTACTTCCGTTTTTACTGGAGCAACCTCACCTTGAGATGAGATGGTTATCTAAGATGATTTCGAGGCTTTTTTTTTTTAACTGACTAACACCCAGGTACCTATTTTACTGACTGCTAGGTAACAGGGGCATAAAGTGAAAGAAACTCTGCCCAATTTTCTCGCCGGCGCCTGGGATCGACCCAGGACCACAGGATCACAAGTCCAGCGTGCTGTCCGCTCGGCCGACCGGTCCCTCCCTCGGTAGGGACCTTGCCCTACTGCATATCCAAGGTACTACAGGCGGACTCTCCCGAACTCCCTTTTTGCTAAGTTCACATCGAAATGGCCTTCTTTAGCCGATCGAATAAATGTAGAAGTCGATCCACATGATCCTTCCAGGAATCTGCGAACACTACAATATCATGATGCACACTGCACATCCTGTTGCGCCTTGCAACACCTGATTCATTACCCGCTGAAAGCAATTTCCACTATTCTTCATCCCAAACGGCACTACTTTATACTAGTATAAACCGCCGGGCGTCACGAACGCTGAGATTCTCTTGGCTTCCTCTGACAAGGGGGATCTGGTAGTATCCCTTCAATAGGTCTCTCTTTGACACATACCGCTCACTTCCAATCCGATCTATACAATCATCAATGCGTGGTATCGGGGACGAGTCGGCGACGGTGACTGCGTTCACCTTCCTGTAATCAGTACAGAACGGGAATGTGCCATCGTTCTTCCTTACGAGGAGACACAGTGAACTCCAGTCGCTATCACTAACTTCCTCCAAGTCGTTCTCCAGCAAATACTTTACCTCTGCCCTCATCGCCTCTGCATTCTTCGGGCTAACCCTGTAGAGGTGCTGCTTGATGGGGTCAGCACTCCCTACATTTACTTCATGCACTGTTCCGTGGTGTCTTCTGGGCACATCCGTAAATAATGACCTATTTTTCCGTAAGATCTCCCACTAACTCCTGGCGTTGGTCATCCTCCAAATGGCCTAAATGCTCATCTATCTCGGCCAGACTTTCGTGTTCGATATCTTCGCACCATCTGCTTTCTCTAACTTTCGGGTTTCCTTCTCTTCTCTTCCGTCTCCAACACAAAGCACAGTTGTCTGCGGCGGGGCTTCTATCTGTTCCTCTTCACCTGGAGGCTTATCTCTATCATTATACCTTTTTATCCTGTTCACATGACAAACCTGGAATTTCCTCGGAAATCTGGTATATATATTACATAATTCACATCCCCTAGCATCTTCTAGATGGTATATGGTCCACAAATCTCGACTCGTATATACTTCCTTTCACAGGCAGAAGGACTAACACCTGATCTCTTCCCTGAAATCTCCTGTCCTTCCCCTTCCTGTTGTGATATCTGACCATATCTGCCTGGGACGTCCTTAAATTTTCCTTGGCCAACTCTCTGACCCTAGAGAGTCGCTCTCTAAAAGTCCTCACATACTGTCCCTCATCCACCTTCTGCCTATCCTCAGTGAGCTGCTCTTTCGATGCACCTACCAGACTCCTCACTGAATGCCCGTACACAAGTTGAAACGGGGTGAATCTTAGCGATTCCACTACCACAGCCCTGATGGCGAATAACACGGATGGTAACGCCTCGTCCCACTTACTCCCTTCCTCAGCGCAGTATATCCTCAACAAACTCTTCAGCGTTCCATGGAAATGCTCCAATGCCCCCCTGCGACTGAGGGTGACATGGTAACGAGTGCACTTGCTCTACCTTCCATCCTCTCACAGTTTCCCTAAACAATTTCGATTGGAAGACGCTCCCCTGTCAGTCTGGATACTTTGGGCATGCCTTCCGATGCAATGTAGTTCTGCAGTCTCTCCAGAACGGCTCGTGACGGCACTTTTCTCAAGGGACGCTTCGGGGAAACGGGTGGCTGTGCACATTATGGTCAATAAATATTCGTGACCTTTCCTGGTCCTTGGCATCGGACCGACACAGTCTATCAAGAAAGACCCTCTCAAAAGGCTCACCAAAAGCTAGTATGGGCCTCATACTAGCTTTGGTGAGTACCAAAGTATGGGCAGAACCCATACTCCCAGGAGCAAAGCAACTGGTAACTACAGGGCGCCTTAATCGCTTGACCATCACGACCGGACATAAGGAAGTGATAGCCTGAGCTATATGAACCACTTCCCCGCCGGCACCTGGATGGTTATCTTGGGCATAGCATTTTATCAAATCACCTCATTTTTTGGGGCAACACGTGAGGAACACAAATGCAAACAAGCCTGAATGGTCCCCAGGACTAGATACAACTGAAAACTCACACCCCAGAAGTGACTCGAACCCATACTCCCAGGAGCAAAGCAACTGGTAACTACAGGGCGCCTTAATCCGCTTGACCATCACGACCGGACATAAGGAAGTGATAGCCTGAGCTATATGAACCACTTCCCCGCCGGCACCTGGATGGTTATCTTGGGCATAGCATTTTATCAAATCACCTCATTTTTTGGGGCAACACGTGAGGAACACAAATGCAAACAAGCCTGAATGGTCCCCAGGACTAGATACAACTGAAAACTCACACCCCAGAAGCGACTCGAAACCATACTCCCAGAGCAAAGCAACTGGTAACTACAGGGCGCCTTAATCCGCTTGACCATCACGACCGGACATAAGGAAGTGATAGCCTGAGCTATATGAACCACTTCCCCCCGCCGGCACCTGGATGGTTATCTTGGGCATAGCATTTTAAAAATCACCTCATTTTTTGGGGCAAACGTGAGGAACACAAATGCAAACAAGCCTGAATGGTCCCCAGGACTAGATACAACTGAAACTCACCCCCAGAAGTGACTCGAAACCCATACTCCCAGGAGCAAAGCACTGGTAACTACAGGGCGCCTTAATCCGCTTGACCATCACGACCGACATAAGGAAGTGATAGCCTGAGCTATATGAACCACTTCCCCGCCGGCACCTGGATGGCGCCCTGTAGTTACCATTGCTTTGCTCCTGGGAGTATGGGTTCGAGTCACTTCTGGGGTGTGAGTTTTCAGTTGTATCTAGTCCTGGGGACCATTCAGGCTTGTTTGCATTTGTGTTCCTCACGTGTTGCCCCAAAAATGAGGTGATTTGATAAAATGCTATGCCCCAGATACCATCCAGGTGCCGGCGGGGAAGTGGTTCATATAGCTCAGGCTATCACTTCCTTATGTCCGGTCGTGATGGTCAAGCGGATTTAAGGCGCCCTGTAGTTACCAGTTGCTTTGCTCCTGGGAGTATGGGTTCGAGTCACTTCTGGGGTGTGAGTTTTCAGTTATTATATATATATATATATATATATAATATATATATATATATATATATATTATATATATACACATATAGTTTGTTTTTCTTTTCCATATAAAGTCGTCATTAAATAAATATACATTCAAACCCTAGCAAATACAGAGCCATCTCACACCATCCAAACCTAGGACATGAATAATATGAAGGTAACAGAAGAATTGCACAAATGAGAAGGTACCCACTCAAGGAAAACAGAACACATGTTATGTCAAAGGCCACATATGTACTATGGCAGGGCATAATAAAAAGGACCCAAGAATCCAAAATGAAACACACATACATTACACTCCGAACCCGGAGAAAGCATTAATAAAACCAGTTGATAAAACTAGTTAACTACATAACAAAGTCCCCTTAACCAGAAACAATGTAGGGGGGGTCACAGCACCCCTTAAAATACACATATACACATTAGTACCTGTACCACCCAGAAACTGGGAAAACAGGGAAGCACATTATAGGGACAGGTCATGTAAAGAATCCAGGAAAACCATACCTCAAACAAACTCATACACACCCAAACTGTCCCAAATCATAGCACCACAAACATCCGTTTGGTATCCCAGCCACAATACCATCATATTGCTATGCAGTGACACACACAGTGCTGTCCCACAACCCATCACAAGAAGAAGGAAGACACACGGACAACAGGTCATGTCGCGCGCAAACCGAACACACACACACTCACACAAATGAAGATTAATCCCACAGCTAAGCATTACACATGACAGCATGCCAACAACCTACGTCAAAACAAAACGGAACCCAGAACACGAACAGCCTCCACCTGAAGAGTATAGTACAAACGTACAAAATACCTCAGGAGGACTCCAGACGCAATTAGCAGCTCGTCATGACTGCGACAAGCATTGACAACACAATAAAATAACAACAGACAGACCTGTCACTGAGACCAGTCTTCCGTGCGACACTCAATTAATTACGTTAAGGCTCGTCTCTCAAGACAGCAGTCAAACAATCAATTACATTATGACACAATGATAAGCAGATGACAATTCATCTATTCAATTTCAATCAAAACAATCACAGATATTTGCATTACGTAGTAAATCCAATTACGTTAATATGTCCTAGAGACAGTCAAGTGAAAACAAACTAAACTACATTAATTACACCATGTCAACACAGACAGGGTGTAATTAAGCAAACAAACAACTCAATGAAGTCTAACAACAACTTCCGGTAATTAGCAATCCCTGAGTAATCGCTCAAAGTCCTGTCATGGAGTCTGGCCCTAGCTTTGGTAGGGGGCAGACGTGTTGCTTCGGCGCTCCAGCATTTGGTGCGTGTTTACCAGTTTGGCCGTTTGGGGGCGGGTGTGTGTCTGCCCTGTACTGACGTGGAGTTACGATGGGGTCCCCCTCCCACCAATACTGCGGGCTCAGTCTGTGGGCTTCGAATTTTCCGGCCGGGCTGGGTACCCGGAGTTGGCGCGGGTGTGTGAGATGCTGAATGTTCCTGTGATTGACATTTACGGAGTCGAGCTGGTGACGACACGTCGAGTGATAGTCAAGTTCACTGCGGAGTTGGCGTATCGCGACTTTCTCCGTCGTTACGAGGGGCGGACATTACCCCTGCCGGATGGTGCGGGCACTGTTTCAATCTCTGATCGGAGTGGTGCCCTCACCTACGTCAGCGTGCATGGGGCTCCATTGGAGTTTCCGGAGGGTCTGCTCCGGCGGTACTTCGGCCGTTTTGGCGCAGTAATTAGTGTGCGGGTGAACGTGGTATATTTGAGCCCACTTAAGGGTGTGAGGACGAACATTCGCACCATGGGCATGAGGCTCCGGGAGGATATTCCGTCCTCTGTGCGTCTGATGGGTTACACAGTTCGTGTGTTTTACGCCCGCCAGCCTCGGACGTGTATCGTTGTGGCCTGTTGGGCCATCAGGCTGCTGTCTGTTCTGCGCCGGACGCTGCACCCGTGAACCTCTTCAGTGAGGAGGATTTTTCACTGCTTCCTGTGGAGGGGGTTCTGTGGCTATGGACGACTCTCCGGCCGCGGATGTGCCCCCTGTGTCGCCTGATGCGCCCCCTGTGGTGGTGGCTTCTCCTCCGGAGGTTGTGTCATCGCCTGGTGATCGTCCTGCTCCGCCTCGTGTCTCTGGGTTTCTTCAGCCTACCTTCTGCTCGAATCCCCCGTCTTCCTCTGCTGCATCTGACCCTGTCCCTGCACCCTCGCCGTCTGTTCCGGCTGTGCTGGGTGATGGGGTGGATCCGGCGCTTCCTCCTGTGTCTGGCCTGGTGCCCCATGTGTTGAGGATGCTGCAGTACTGCGGCGTGCGTCGGTTTCGCCGGCTTGTGTTGCGCGTGTGTCTGAGTCGGCCTCCGGG
>WNGS01069804.1:22209-32408 GCA_020271785.1 Procambarus virginalis | reverse complement strand
TAGCGGTAGTCCGACACTTGTCCTTGCAACTTACTCTGGCATACCTGACTTAGGTAATCTTGAATCCATGCTAGCATTTTCCCTTTACACCTTGTAACTAAGGTGTGTAAAATTGCTTGCGGGCTCGCAAGTTCGAATGCTTTTTCTAGATCAAGGAAGATCACTATAGCTGGACCTGAGTTAACTGTTCCTAGTAATGTGGCTATGCAGTTGGCAGTACCTACGCCTCTAGTGAAGCCAAATATGTGTTTATGCAGGTCTCCAGTCTTCCACAGTAGCCTATTTAAGACCATCCGTTCTGCAGTTTTACTAATGCATGATGTTAATGAAATGGGTCTGTAATTGCCAGGTTCTTTCGGCTTAGGAATCGGTATGATGTCTGCTTGCTTCCAAGAGGTTGGTAGTTGCCTTGCTGCCAAGATGCGTTGATGACGTCCAATATTCCTTGTTCTCCAGCAGGACCTGCATGTGCGATCATTGAGTATGTAATGGTATCAGCACCTGGTGCAGTGTCCTACCACCTTTTGGCTCTGATTAGTTCTTGTGTGGTGAAGGGACAGTCACATTCGTCATTTATAGCTATACTCGCATGAATGACTGTCAACCTCTCTTGTGTTAATTGTTCTTGCTGCCTGCGGACCACAGCAGGAAGCTGATATGAAGCTGTTCGTTCTGCAAATTGGAGGGCAAGTCTCTCAGCCTCCTGCAATGGTTGAATACATGCCTGTGGTCGGGCTGGTCGACCTGATATAGTTTTAATCTGACCCCATATCTTGCCAAGACTACTATGTTCGTTCAGAGTTTGACACCACTCAAACCATCTTGCCTCCTTTACTTCTCTAGAAACGCGTCTTGCTTCAGATACCACCGCTCTTAGCAGAGTTCTTCCTTCTGGTGTGGGGTTTCTCTTCAGATGTTTTCTGAAGATGTTGACTCTGTGGTTCTGTTCTGTAACTTCACTACTATAGAACCAATAGTTCCTCCGTGTTGAGTTTCCTGTGGTAATGACTGGAATAGCTTTGTTTGCAGCAGCTGCAATGGCTTCGTGCAGATTGGTCTCGTGTATGTTCAAATCCCCAGGTGGCGTGTATGTTGCAAACCAATTTTCAAGTTCTTCTTGGTATATATTCCAATTGGCCTTACTTAAATTCCACCTAGGTTGTGCAGGTGGTGTAGGAGGTCGTTCTATGTTTAGTGTTGTGACAGTAGCATAGTGGTCACTGGTGATCACCAGGTCTACTTCCCACTTCGCCCGATGCTTGAGTGTTGTTGAGATTAATGTAAGATCAAGGGACCCTCCTAGAATGTGAGTGGGTTCCCCAGTGTTGAGAAGTGTAATTTCAGGTACATCTCGCAGAGCAGCAGCTAAATGGCGCCCATCAGCATTGGCTGGCCCAGTCGCACCTAACTCTCGATGATGAGCATTAAAATCCCCAGCAATGATTACATTTTCCTGCGTGGCCAAGGCAAGCGCCGCCTCTGCTTCTAGTTTACGTCTAGGGGGCTTGTAAACGTTGTATATGAGGAGCTCAATATTAGCCATATCCACTGTTACCGCTAAGACCTCTACGCCATCCCCAGATGAAACTGGGTCTATTTTCTTGCTGGGTATGGTGTTCCTGACTAGGGTCATTAAGCCTCTTTGTCTCCCCTGCTCATACGGCATAACATAGTGCTGATATCCTGCTAATCTGAAGGATTTCGTGGCTGGGAAAAGAGTTTCTTCCAAAACGATTATATCTGCTTTCGTGCTGAGTGCAGCCTCCCGAAGTGTGTGGTTTTTATTTCCAAGACCTTGTATGTTCCACTGCAGTATTCGTAATGGCCAGACGACGGTTTCGGATGGTGTTGCCTGTTCTAGGAGAACTCCTCTTCGGGATCGACCTCTATATTCTCCACCTCGCAAGTCGCGTTGCTGCAAATCGGACTGCATTGATCGGCCGTGGTCATCCCCGGCATTGTTGGAATCCGTGCATAACTGTGGTTCATTACTGCGTTGTTGGTACTGCTGCATGTCGGACTGCATTGATTGGTTGTGGCCGGTTCTGGTGTTGTTGGAACCTGTGCATCTCTGCTGTCCAATATGTCTGTGTTGGTGTTGATGCATATCAGACTGCATGGGCTGTTGTTGTCTGTCACTTGTGTAGTAGGATTCTGTTGATCGTGGGTGGTCACTGCAACTTCCAGTTGAGTTTGTAAATGTCGATGTTCTGGGGTCTTGACTACCCGACTGTTGTCGGAAGTCAGTATGTCCAAGATGCGTTGTTTGTCCACTTGTGCTTCGCCTTGTCTCAGACTGTCTATTTGTTGTGTAACTTTGGTCTGCTGCACGATCTTGTCCATTATCACACAAGCGATTTCCTGAGTCTGTCGCTGTGAGTCGTTCTGCGTCATCTGTAGGCAATCGATAATGGTCTCTGCCATGATCTTCACGATGTTTTTCAGCTGGACCTCGGTAAAACTGTATATCTGGTGTGTCGATTCCGAAAGTAATTGTTTTTTGCCCTTTTGCATTTGCTGTATGTCTGCAGCACCTTTGTGTATTTTCTGATTCGGAATTAATAGATTCGGGAAATTGTGCTCTGTATTCACTTAGTTGTATTCACTTAGTTGTATTTTACGGGGGTTGAGCTTTGCTCTTTCGGCCCGCCTCTCAACTGTCAATCAACTGTTTACTAACTAACTACTTTTTTTTTTTTTTTTTTTTTTTTTTTCTCCACACCACACACACACACACACACACACACACACTCCAGGAAGCAGCCCGTGACAGCTGACTAACTCCCAGGTACCTATTTACTGCTAGGTAACAGGGGCATTCAGGGTGAAAGAAACTTTGCCCATTTGTTTCTGCCGGGTGCGGGAATCGAACCCGCGCCACAGAATTACAAGTCCTGCACGCTATCCACCAGGCTACCTGGCCCCTGTGAGTGCGTGTGTCTGTTGTGGCTGTGCACGAGTGTTCCAGACGTTGGTGTTGGTGTATGTGGGGCTGGTCTGTGTGTGTATCCTGGCCTGAGTTGTCTGCACTTTTACTTTTCGTGCAGAGCAGGTTGTGCTCCAGGCATGATGTTTGCCTCCACAATTTGGACATTTGGCTGTAGTGGCCTGGTTTGCCTTGTGCTTGGCTATGCAGTCTGCGGTTGGATGTCGCAGGCTGCACACTCCGCATCTCTCCTGTCCGGTGCAGCGTGACTGATGGTGGCCGTATTTCTGACACCTGAAGCAGCGCAGGGGTTCTGGGACGTATGGTCTCTGTCGGTATGTTCCCCAATTTCCAAGACTGAACGTTTCTGGCACACGTCCCATGACGGTCACCAGAACTTGACGTGTCGCTGCCTTGTCCACTTTTGTGCGGCATCATTCCGCATTCAGGATTTGCTTGTGTTCGAGTACTGGATCCAGGGGAAGTCGATTGGGTATCCCAAAAGCACGACTCGTGTGCGTCTTTCCGAAGGGTCCAGCTTTTCCAAGCATACAGGTTTCCCTTGCAGGACCCGTGCTTTTCCTAAGTAATTTGCAGTCTGTTGGTCTTGTGGTGCTAGTATTATTTCTCCCTTCAGGTTGACTGTAATGGAAAGTTTGAGCTCTGGTTGTTCTTTTCCATTGCCGTTACTACTCCATATGCTGTAGGAAAGTGGTCTGTCTGCATTATCTTGAATTTTGGAAGAAGTGCAGAGGCTGGCGATGTCTGGTGTGAGACTGGTGGTGTCCTCTCCTGTCTCATACTGTTGTCCTGTGGCTGGGCTGTGGAGAGAGGTACAGTGTCTGACACTGGCTAGTGTGCGACTGGTGGTGTCCTCTCTTGTCTCATACAGTTGTCCTGTGGCTGTGTTGTGGACAGAGAAGCATTGTCTGACACTGGCTGGTGTGCGACTGATGCTGCCCCCTCTAGGTCCATTACGTCTGCTGCCTTGCTTCGCACGTGGCGAAGCCTCGAGAGCAGTTTTCTTCGGTGCCTGCTGCACTTCGGTCCACCGTCCCTCCTCGTCTGAAAGCTGCCAACATTTCCTCTTTCTCTTAGCCTTCCCCATGACTCTCTCCACGTAGTGAGGACCGAATCACTGCCCTACCTATTGCCCGAGACACTCCTAGGGCTGGAGAAATTCATACCCCTCCAACGGAGGTCGTAGAATGATTCCCCAGGTGGAATCAGGGATACCTAACACCTAAACGAGCTGTTTGGTCAACCTTTCCCTGTCAGGCTCAGTACACTTTCTAAAGTGCCCCCTTGTGGCGCTGCCCGCAGGGTATCGCCTCGCCCTTCAGGGTAGGATTCTAAGTGACCTGGTCAGTGATACGGTCCTCAAAAAAAAAAAAAAAAAAAATGCGGTACGAGAGTTTGGGTCGCTTGCGTACTGGGATGCGCAGAAAACCAGTCAGCCGGACAGCAGGTAATCAACAACGTTGCTTCACCGTCAATTGTAGGCGAAATCGGAATTGCTTAATTCAAAACAAGATATTGTCTGGGTCTTGGAGTACAGATGTAGTGTTCCTCACAAAATCGCGATGAATAGAGCTGATGGGTGCACAGAATCGTGAGGTTTTCCGGGAACAAATCCGTGTGTGGCCAGCTAGCTATGGCGCCGGCAGCGAATGTCAGGGTGAGGAGAGAATGGTGGGGAGGACTGGGGGACAAGGGTGGTTGCTGTTGCTCAGGATCGCACATGCTTTGCTGAGCCACAGCAACGCGTAGCCGGGTACTGCTAGTCTATATAAATTAAAATGGAAATGTTCGTTTGTTCAAAATCGCTAATCTCCGAAAGTTCTTCACCGATTGCCTTGAAATTTTCACACAACGTTTCATTCGCATCCGAGCGGGTTTTTATATACATACTATATAGATGTTTCGTCTGTGACGGGAAAAAACATGCTTTCTTTGAAAAGCTGTATTTTTCGAATGTTTTTCATGTGAGGGAAATCTTCAAAACCTCTTTACCGATTGCTTTGAAATTTTGACTCAACATTGCATTCGAATAGGAGAGTATTTTTATATGCCTACCTACCTACATGCCTCACCTGAACAGGAAAAAAACATCCTTTTTTTGAAAAACAGCGCCATCTGTAGGACGTAAGAGCAACACACTCTGTAATCTCTGAAAGTTCTTCACTGTTTGCTTTGAAACTTTGTCTCAACGTTTCATTTGAATACGTGCATATTTTATTATACCTACTATTTAGATGCTTTGATGATGATGATGATGATGACAGATAAGAACATGCGTTTTTTTTTTCAGCGCCATTTGTTGCACGTAAGAGCAACACACAATGTACAAAATGTGTTACGATTCTTTTTTAATGTTTCCGATTGCATTGATAAATTGAATTTTCATAGATTTTGATTTATTTTCTTTTTCATTTAATTATTTTGTGTGACGTTGCATTTGAATTGAGCTGTGTTGTTTACCATACCATTCATTTCGTGGGTATATCTTATTCGCAGTCTCGGTGGTGTAGTGGTAAGACACTCGCCTGGCGTTCCGCGAGCGCTATGTCATGGGTTCGTATCCTGGCCGGGGAGGATTTACTGGGCGCAATTCCTTAACTGTAGCCTCTGTTTAACGCAACAGTAAAATGTGTACTTGGATGAAAAAACGATTCTTCGCGGCGGGGATCGTATTCCAGGACCTGCCCGAAACGCTACGCATACTAGTGGCTGTACAAGAATGTAACAACTCTTGTATATATCTCAAAAAAAAAAAAAAAAAAAATGTTTCTTTTTTCATTGTTTTTAATATCGTTTATGTTAACTGTTCTTATTTTTTCAGTGCAAATGGTGGTGAAATTGAGGTGTGTCGATTGATCTGCATTTGAATTGAAATGTTTTGGTAGTATTTTTGTTTTTGTTTTGAAAACAAGAAAATGGACAACACGTTTATTTCACAGCTGCAAATGTGCAACAAACAGGTAAGAATCCAACGGCTACAACGTTAACTGCTTTCTTCACGTTCTCAAAATGACGCGTTTGCATACACTGCTACATATATACACTGTTACACTGCTATATACATACACTGTTACACTGCTATATATATATACACTGTTAATACACTGCTGTATTCGGAAGTGCCTACGTATTACACATGGAATGCCAGTAGAAAATTGTTTGAACGACGCAAACGAGGAGAGCGAGTCGACGAACAACCTGGCATATTCAAATAAACTACGATAAGCAGACTGTAAACCGTGCATCCCAAGCATGATGAATGCTTCTTTCTTCGCATGCTGTTGGTAAATGTGCCCGGTCCAACGTCTTTGTAGGCATTGAGATTTGTCAACGGCGTTACAAATGCCACTTTCCATAGTGCATGTCAAGCTTTGAATTTATTGGAGAACGAACGACATTGGGATGTATTCATTAATGACGCGTCCATCACGTCACATCCAAATCAAATTCGTGCGGTGTTTGCAATCATATTGACCACCCGCTCTCCTTCATCTCCAACAGAGTATGGGAGAAATATAAATCGCACATGGCTGAAGATATTGTCTCTCGAATACGAAAGAAAATTCAATTATGAATATGGATTTCACAGCAGAAAACTACAACGAAGCGTTATAATGATTGAAGATTTGTGCTTAGAAATCGCAAACAAAGTTTTAAATCAATTGGAAAGGCCATCGCCGAATCGATCTGTTGCTGCTTCGTTCCATATATAATTGCGTCGTGAACATAATTACAACACAGGTGATCTGTTGTCGTATGTGCAATCAAATATTCCTAAGCTAACGATTGAGTGAAAGGCATTTACAATCAAATAATTCTGTGAAAACTGTGAGATGCGCCAGGAGAACCTGTAAAACCTTCCAAATTTGATTGATTCTGGCAGCATTTCGATCCCAAAATGGCATAACCTTAGCTCTTGCATCGTCCGGAATAGCTGCGACATTGTTGCTAGGTGGAAAAACTGCTACTTCGGCATTGAAATTGCCATTAAACATGCAATTCATTGAAACTCCCACGTGCAACATTTCCAAAGCATCCGGCATGGGAAAAGTCGTGCAGAAATGTAAACTTATTGTTTGGGATGAATAAACAAAGGCCCACAAAAAGTCGCTCGAGGCTCCTGAACGATCAATGCAATATTTGCGTGGAAACATCAGACCATTTGGAAACACATTAATATTGCTTGCAGGAGATTTCAGGCAAACTTTACCGGAAATTCCTCGATACAAGTCCGTTGACACTGTTGAGGAAGCAGATAAAGCTGTTAGTTATCCAACAGAATTTTTTAATTCACTTCATCTGCCAGGGATACCATCACACGTACAACAATTGAAAATCTGAATGGCAATTATCATGTTGTGAAATATTAATCAACTAAAGCTTTGCAACGCCACGAGCCTTGCAGTAAAAAAATTAATCAGCCACGTCGTAGAAGCAACAATCTTGACAGGACCTTTCAAAGGTGAAGACGTTCTCATTCCTCGCATTCCTATCATTCCAACAGATATGTCATTTCAATTTAAGATATTGTAATTTCCAATTCGATTGGCGTTTGCAATCACCATCAACAAAGTTCAGGGCCAATCTTTAGAATTGTGCAGTTTATATCTAGACACAGAATGCTTCACATAGGGACAATTATATGTTGTGTGTTCTATAGACGGCAAACCAGACAATCTCTATACCTCCACAGACACTCGAACAACAAAATATATTGAATACCCACAAGCATTGTGAAATTAAACATATTAGAAACGTGCCCTTTCTATTTTCTTTCTTTTCCATTTAACCAGACTATGCCACAGCAACGCGTAGAGTGTACAGCTTGTTTTAAATAAATCAACAGATGGAATACATTTTTCTTACGTCAATACATGGCAGCTATCAGCAGTTTTGCAAGTCTTTAATCATTAATGTTTGATAATAACAAGACATAGTTGACATTTAAGAGGTATGGTAGGATACGTAGATTTGATTAGGTAGCATTTAGTTTTTCCCTTGAACTGGTTGAGACATGGGCAGTCTTTGACGTGATTGGGAAGGTCAAACCACATTTTGGGACCCTTGATTTGCATAGCGTTTGTCGCACTCTTGGAATCTTAAATATATAATATATATATATATATATATTATATATATATATATATATATATATATATATATATATAATATATATATATATATATATATATTTATTTATTTCTTGTGTTGAGCTCATGAGTTCCATTCCTACAACCTTATAGGAATCGTTAATGGTCAGGATTAGCATTACAGTTTGGAGTTTTATATATAAAGTACACTTGCGAGGAATTGCAGTGACTTAATATCCACCACATTCAATGATTTAAGCAAGTGGGCCCGAGTCCTGCCTGGGACCAGAGTTTTGTTCTAATTTGCTGAGTTGTGTTGAGTAATCAGAGGACATAGATGATTTTGGGTAGTAGAACTCTAAGGACAGATAACATAATTGAAATAATGACAGATGTGAGAGTAATAGATACATGATATTCATTTTAGAAAGAATGCCAACTATTTCCAACTATTTTAGAAACTTTTTTAGCTATATTTTGAATGTGCCCTGAAAATTTAGCTTGTTACCAATAACGAACACCAAGGAATTTACCATCTAGTTTGTTAATAATTTGGAAATTGTTAATTCTTAAATTAATTAGATCAGAGGATTTATTGCCAAACACATATAGAAGGTATTATTAAAGTTAATTTGATGAAAATT
The DNA here is from genome assembly GCA_020271785.1 of Procambarus virginalis. NCBI lineage: Eukaryota > Metazoa > Arthropoda > Malacostraca > Decapoda > Cambaridae > Procambarus > Procambarus virginalis. The sequence continues at coordinate 23,727 of WNGS01069804.1, read as the reverse complement.
AGTAGAGTTTTGACTAGTGAGTTGAATTAGTTTGACATTAAGTCGAGTTAGCAGTTAACCAAAGATGGATTTCAGAAGCCAAAATTGACTATTTAGGTAAAGTCAAACCTATTGAATAGGTTTGACATTATTGGATTCACCCTGGCATCTAAGTATTTCCTGTCTGCGAGGGCAGTCATGGAAAATTGCAGGGTGATTGCCGTTGCAGAGCAGGCTGCAATGGGTTTTTGACTTTCAGATGAAGTATATAAGAACATAAGAACAAAGGTAACTGAAGAAGGCCTATTGGCCCATACGAGGCAGCTCCTGTTTATAACCACCCAATCCCACTCATATACATGTCCAACCCTCGCTTGAAACAATCGAGGGATCTCACCTCCACCACGTTACACGGTAATTGGTTCCACAAATCAATAACCCTGTTACCGAACCAGTATTTACCCAAGTCTTTCCTAAATCTAAACTTATCCAATTTATACCCATTGTTTCGTGTTCTGTCTTGTGATGATACTTTTAATACCCTATTAATATCCCCTTTGTTATGTCCATTCATCCACTTGCAAACTTCTATCATGTCACCCCTAACTCTTCGCCTTTCCAGTGAATGCAATTTAAGCTTTATTAATCTTTCTTCATATGAAAGATTTCTAATTTGGGGAATTAACTTTGTCATCCTACGCTGGACACGTTCAAGTGAATTTATATCCATTCTATAGTACGGCGAACAAAACTGAACTGCATAATCTAAATGGGGCCTAACCAGAGCAAGATATAGCTGAAGAACCACACCAGGTGTCTTGTTACTAACGCTTTGATTAATAAATCCCTGTGTCCTATTTGCCTTATTACGAACATTCATGCATTGACCCTTTTGTTTCAAATTCTTACTAATCATAACTCCCAGATCCCTTTCGGAATCCGACTTCGCAATCTCAACACCATCAAGCTCGTATCTTGTAACTCTATCATCATTACATAGCCTCAAAACTTTACATTTATTAGCATTAAACTGCATCTGCCAGTCTTTTGACCATATTAAAACCCTATTTAGATCAACTTGAAGTGATAGCAAGTCTTCTTTCGTGTTAATTTCCCTACCGATTTTTGTATCATCTGCAAATTTGCAAATTTTGCTACTCAAACTTGAATCTAAATCATTTATATATATTATAAACAACAGAGGCCCCAGGACAGAGCCTTGAGGCACTCCACTAACAACATTATCCCACTCTGACTTAACCCCATTTATACTAACTCTCTGTTTCCTTTGGAATAGCCATGCCCTAATCCAACTTAATATAGCACCCCCAATACCATAAGCCTCTATTTTTTAATTAGTCTTTCACGTGGCACTGTATCAAAAGCTTTGCTAAAGTCAAGGTACACAACATCACAATCCTTACCACTATCAACTGCCTCAACTATGCTGGAATAAAAGATAGCAATTTGTTAAACATAAACGGCCATTTGTAAAATCATGTTGCGACTCATTATTAATTTTGTTTTTCAAGATGAAGA
>WNGS01069804.1:0-15705 GCA_020271785.1 Procambarus virginalis | reverse complement strand
CCCATTATGTCCTACTCCCCTGATTGATTTGTTCTCCACATCATTCTTCCATTTTCCCCGAATCCCCTCGTCCCCACCATCCCAAGCTCCCGCGTCACCTTCGCTTCTTCCCCAATATTAGTCCCTCCCTTGTCCCCATCGTTCCTCCCCACAATCTCCCCTCAATTCCGGCCCTTCTTATCCTCCCAATGTCCCCACTCTCCTCACCCGATACCTTCCCAAATGGTATTGATGTCACATCAGAAAATAACTAGCCCTACATGAAATAAAATCAAAAAATTAAAAAAAAAAAAATTAACTATATTCAACGGAAATTAATTTTATGGTAAACAACATAGCTCAATTCCAAGCAATTCACACAAAATAATTAAATGCAAAGTTAAAAATAAATCAAAATCTATGAAAATTAAATTAATCACTGCAGTCAGAAACAATTAAAAGGAATTTAAAATATTTAGAATAGCTTGTGTGTTGCTCTGACAGCAACAGATGGCGCTGTTTGTCAAGAACAAGCACAATTTAACCTGCACAAGTGTGTGGATCTAATACTATACTTACAATATGAACGGCAATGTGTAAACAACACAGATCAATGCCAAGCAATGTCAAAACAAAATACTTCAATAAAAAATAAAATGATCGAAATCTATGTAAAAGTAAAATTATCAATGCGATCAGAAACATTGAAACGGAATTCATAACATGTTTAGTATAGCTTGCATGTTGCCATTATGTGCGACAGATGGCGCCCTGGTTTTTTTCAAAAACAGACTATTTTTACCTGTCACAGGAGGTGTCATCCTATATAGTAGGTATGAAAAAGACGCGCCCATTCGAATGCAACATTGTGTAAAAATTTTAAAGCAGTCGGTGAATAACTTTCATGGAGATTGCGCGTGTGTTGCTCTTGACGTCCAAAAGATTGGCACTGTTAAAAAAAAAGAAAAAACGTTTTCCTGACACAGGTGGAGACCATGTAATATTAGTAGATACATAAAAATATGCGCCTATTCGAATGCAATTGTGTCCAAAATTTCAAAGCAATTTAAATAAAATCAAAGGTTCGAGATTTTCCTTACATGAGTAAAACTTACAGTGTGTTTTAAGAAAACCTTTTTTTAATCTCAGTATCAGAATCAAGAACTTAGTTGTATATGCTCTGAAAAGATTTGCGATTACAGTATTAGTGCATAAAAATCTGCCGGATGCGAATGAAACTTGTGTGAATAATTCAAAGCATCATCGGCAATAGAACTTTCAGAGGATTAGCATTTTGAACAAACGAACATTTCCAAATATATATATATAATTATATTATAATACTATACTATATACTATATAATATATATATACGTACATATATATTATATATGAATATTATATATATATATTAATAACATATATGATATCGTATATATATATTATATAAATATATATATAATATATAATATATATTATTATAATATATATATATTATAGTATATATAATATATATATATATATATTATATACATACATATATATGTATGTATTGTATGTATATATTATATACATATATATATATATATATATATATATATATATATATATATATATATATATGTCGTACCTAGTAGCCAGAACTCACTTTTGGGCCTACTATGCAAGGCCACGATTTGCCTAATAAGCCAAGTCATCCTGAATTAATATATTTTTTCTATTTTTTTCTTATGAAATGATAAAGCTACCCATTTCCTTATGTATGAGGTCATTTTTTTTTATTGGAGTTAAAATTAACGTAGATATATGACGAACCTAACCAACCCTACCTAACCTAACCTAACCTATCTTTATAGTTTAGGTTAGGTTAGGTAGCCGAAAAAGTTAGGTTAGGTTAGGTTAGGTAGGTTAGGTAGTCGAAAAACAATTAATTCATGAAAACTTGGCCTATTAGGCAAATCGGGCCTTGCATAGTAGGGTAGGCTGAGAAGTGCGTTCTGGCTACTAGGTACGACATATATATATATATATTATATATATATAATATATAGATATATCATATATATATAGATATATATATATATCGTACTAGTAGCCAGAACGCACTTCTCAGCCTACCCTACTATGCAAGGCCCGATTTGCCTAATAGGCCAAGTTTTCATGAATTAATTGTTTTTCGACTACCTAACCTACTTGACCTAACCTAACCTAACCTTACTTTCTTCGGCTACCTAACCTAACCTAACCTATAAAGATAGGTTAGGTTAGGTTATGTAGGGTTGGTTAGGTTCGGTCATATATCTACATTATTTTAACTCCAATAAAAAAATTGACCTCATACATAATGAATGGGTAGCTTTATCATTTCATAAGAAAAAAATTAGGAGAAAATATATTAATTCAGGAAAACTTGGCTTATTAGGCAAATCGGGCCTTGCATAGTAGGCCAAAAAGAGAGTTCTGGCTACTAGGTACGACATATATATACATATATATATATCTATATATATATATATATATTATATATATATATTAGTATATTTTTTTTTGGTAGCAGTCTTTCCTGTAGACATTATGTTATAAATATGACCGAAAAAGTAAGATTAATAATTCTAACACGAATTTTCCTCAATTTTCCTTATGTTTGTTTTTACTGATGACGGTAAATTAAAAATCAGTTCTCCAAAATTCATTCTTTATTTCTTAGTCTGACGCGACACTTGAGCGCGTTTCGTAAAACTTATTACATTTTCAAAGACTTTAGTTACACACACACAGAACGTCTATAACTGAACAGAGTTTAAATACCTGCATTTGGGTGAGGTGACATGTTACAATGGTTTGGGGTGAGGTGAGAACAACACAGAACACAAAACAATGGGTATAAGGGAAAAATAGATCTGTAACTGCAGAAGGCCTATTGGCCCGTATTTCTTGATGTTTCTATATTGGAGCGGAGTCTTGAAGTGGGTAGAATATAGTAGTGCGTTAATTGGCTGTTGATTGCTGGTGTTGACTTCTTGATGTGTAGTGCCTCGCAGTTCTTGATGTGTAGTGCCGCCTGTTGTCGCTGTATCTATCAATGATTTCTGTGTTGTTTGTTAAGATTTCTCTGGTGATGGTTTGGTTGTGGGAAGAGTTTATAGTTCCTTGATAGAGCCTGTTGCTTATGCATCGTTAATCGCCTGGAAAGAGAATGTTAAGGAAAAGGGGATGGTGGAGTGGGGGAAATAGTTGGGAGGCCGAGGAGACAGGTGAGGAGAGAATGGTTTGGAGGACTGGGGGACAAGGACGGTTGCTGTGGCTCTGCAACGCACGAGCTTTGCTGAGCACAGCAACGCGTGGCCCGGTACTGCTAGTATATCTATATAATTAAAAATGGAAATGTTCGTTTGTTCAAAATGGCTAATCTCCGAAAGTTCTTCACCGATTGCTTTGAAATTTTCACACAATGTTCCATTCACACCCGGCCAGGTTTTTATATACATACTATATATATCACGTCTGTGACGGTAAAAAAAACATGCTTTTTCTGAAAAACTGTGTTTTTCATGTGAGGGAAATCTTTGAAACCTCTTCACCGATTGCTTTGAAATTTTGACACGACGTTGCACTCGAATAGGCGCGTATTTTTATATCTACTGTATACATGCCTCACCTGTGTCAGGAAAAAACATGTTTTTTTTTTTTAAACAGTGCCATCTGTTGGACGAAAGAGGAACACACACTGTAATCTCCGAAAGTTCTTCACCGATTGTTTTGAAATTTTGACACAACGTTGCATTCGAATAGGCGCGTGTTTTTATATGCCTACTGTATAGATGTAACACCCGTGACAGGTAAAAACATGCGTTTTTGAAAACAGCGCTATCTGTTGCACATAATGGCAACACACATGCTATACTAAATATGTCATGAATTCCAATTCAATGTTTCCGATTGCATTGATAAATTATTTTTCATAGATTTCGACTTATTTTATTTTTTATTGAATTATTATGTGTGACATTGTGTTGGAATTGAGCTGTGTTTTTCACCGTTCCGTTCATTTTGTCAGTATAAGTATAGATGCCACACCTGTGACAGGTAAACCTATGCTTTGCTTGACAAACACGCCCATCTGTTGCCTGTAAGAGCAACACACATGTTATACTAAATATGTTACAATTTCATTTCAATGTTCCTGATTGCATTGATAAATTGAATTTTCATATATTTTGATTTTTTTCATTTTGATTCAATTATTTTGTGTGAATTGCATTGGAATTGAGCTGTGTTGTTTACTATACCATTCATTTCTTGAGTATAGTTTATTTTTTTCATATTTTCATTTCATTTTTTAACTATTTTTCTTATATTTCAGTGATGAGAACATCAGATCTGTGGGAACCTACCTGTGAGATTTATATTTATTTAATTTATATGAATTTATATAGAATTTATATTTACGGTAATTTATATATTTCGATAGCAATTGGTATGATGTTAAGTGGACTGAATTTCTGCAATAATCTCACAAATCGATTCTTGCACATTAGGGGGGTTTATATTAAATTTATATATATGCAGTCAATCAAACTACAGTATTAACTACACACATTAGTACACATTGAGGAGGTTCCTTATCTTATTATACAGCAGGCTTAGTTCACCAGGTATAACTAGGATGTAGACACCAAATTATCCTATTTTGAGGCAGTTTCCAACACCCAGTAACTGATACCAAGTCTTGCTTACTCTTCTTAAACCTGTCAAAGGTGCTAGCTGTAAAGCCAGAATCCTAATATATGACAGCTATATCAGAGAAAACACTGTATATTATATATAATAAGGACCAAGGCTTAATTACCTTTTTTGAGTCGATCATTTGTGCTCTCACCGGCTCACCCAATATCTACCTGACATTAATGGCCAAAAATTATTAGATAAACGGGTTTCGGAAAAAAACTTCCCTTGAGATTGATGACAGCGTGTTGATGATGGCAGATCACTACTCTGATCGTCCATAACACTTCGTCCAAGAGAATTGATTGGAGCTGAATTTGCCCCACGACTCTGTGGTCTTAACAACAGTGGCTGACCACACCCTACTAACGCCTTGGCACTTTGTCTAGATATCAGTAAGTAATAGAAGGGTCACATTTACTTTATTTTGATACTGATAATTAAGTTAATTAAAATGAGATGTTCTTATGATGGTAAAAGTCCAAAGACTAATGTATTTAAAAATAATTCCCAAGAATAGCTGGTGAATTTATAATAGTATGTGGCAATGATATCCCGTTTTCTATAGACGGAAAGTTCCACTACAAGTTACATTTTCTACGGGTTAACTTGTGTATACAACGCAGCAGCATTATCTGCAATTGCATGTAATATTATTAAATGGTGTCGGATTTTCCGACAAGATCTTTTGATGTTCCCAATTTTCTGATGGGAACATCAGATCATTTGGGCGGACGAGGGAGTGGGGAATGGTGGGGATGACGAGGGGACGGAAGTGAGAGATGGTTGGGAGGACGAGGGTACTAGGGAGGGTGTAATGGTGGGGAAGGACGAGGGAACAGGGGAGTTTGGGATGGTGGGGAACGAGAAGATGTGGAATAGAGAATGGTGAGGAAGAGAAAGGAAAAGGTGTGTGGAGCATGGTAGGAAGGAAGCGGGAATGGTGGGGAGGACGAGGGAAAGGGTGAGGGGGGAATGGTGAGGAGGACTGGGGGACAGGGAAGGTTGCTGTGGTACCGTTCCCGGCCACAGCAAAGCGGGGCCGGGTACTTGGCCACTTGGTACGTGGCTTCTAGTATATACATATATTTAGTAGACACATAGTAAAAAATGACAAAATGAGGCTGGAAGTGAAGGGTATGATTTTACAATGTTCTAAAAATTTTGTATTCTTCTGCAGGGCAGTGCTCCTTCTATGAGTCTAAAGAAGAGTTTCTGCCTTTGATGCTTGCCATGGTGGGCCAGAAGGGAAGTCCAATTGTTTCAGCATTGAATAAGAGGTATCATACAAGATTTGCCATAGGATGGTTATATGATATAAAGATTTTATTATTATGTTTGTTTTTGTGACTCAGTCTGAATGCCAATATGGTACTAACGCTTAAACTAGCTTAGCTTTTACCCTAGCCTGGTTCAGTTGTTGAGTTTGAATAGGCTTTAGTAATTTCTCTGCCCTGAATCTTATGTCATTTGTTGTTAGGAAAAAATAGGTGATCATATCGATACGAGTATGTTAGCCCTACCTAAGAAGGAAACAGTTGCATATACTGTGTTAAAGCGGTCCATATTATATGCAATTTTTAATATGGAAAACTGTGTTAACATTTATTTTTCATGTTGTATATTACATATTTTTTTTTATTTTATTTACATTTTTATTATATGAATAATACATATTTATATGTATTTTTTTCAATTTTCCATTTATCCTTTAATAGTAGTTCATCCTTGGAGTAGTTATCCTTGGAGTAGTTTCCATAGAATTTTTTCTGGTATGTCAAGAGGAGTACAGGCCGGATCCGGATAAGGTCAACAAATTGATCGAAACTGTGAACGCCAAGAAATCCAGACTCCACCTGCCAAAGATTATTGGGGAATACAAACCTGGATACGTGTATGGAAATGTCAAGACACATAAGCCTGGAAACCCACTTTGGCCAATCATCAGCCAGATACCCACACCCACGTACAGACTGGTGAAGCGACTCAATGGTTTGCTGACTCCCTATGTCCCTTGTGCCTTCAGCCTGAAGTCTCCAAAGGAATTCGTTGACTTACTGCGAGGAACACGGGCCACAGGGATAAGAGCATCGTTGGACGTAGAATCACTGTTTACCAACATACCTGTGGATGAAACAATCGGGATGATAGCAGACAGAGTGTATCGTGATCCGGCCTGTACTCCTCTTGACATACCAGAAAACATTCTAAGGAAACTACTCCAAGCTTGTACTAAAGAGGCACCCTTCTTGAACCTGGATGGGCACATGTATAAGCAAGTAGATGGGGTCGCCATGGGTTCTCCACTAGGTGTCCTGTTTGGGAACTTCTGCATGCGTACCATCGAACAAAATTTCTTAGTCGACTTAAACTTGAAACCGGCCATATACTGCAGGTATGTTGACGACATTTTTACAAAGGTACCTGATGTCTGACATCTGCAGGAGCTGAAGGAGGCATTTGAGCGGAATTCTGTGTTGCGTTTCACTTACGAAATGGAGAAGTATGGGAAGCTGCCCTTTCTAGATGTAACAGTCATAGAAAGGAGCGGGAGTTTCTACACTGCAGTCTACACTAAGGAAACAAACATAGGAATGTGCCTAAATGCCAACAGTGACTGCCCAGACAGGTACAAGAGGAGTTTTGTTAACGCTTATGTCGACCGTGCTCTCAGCCATAGCTCAGGATGGAAGCAAGTGGATGAAGAACTCTGTAGGGTAAGGCAGGTCCTAGTCAACAATGGCTTCTCCGAAGGTTTCGTTGAAGACATCATAAGAAGGAAGGTGAAACGCCATGCAACCTCTGAAGAGACAACTAACACAACAGCTGTACCCCCTATTAGACTATTTTACAGGAACTTCTTTTCCACAGCTCATAAAACGGAGAAAAGGGTCCTGAAAGATATTGTTAATAGAAACGTTATCCCTACAGACAAAAATCAGAAGATACAATTGACGATTTACTATAAAACCGAAAAAACGGCCAACCTACTCATGAGAAACTCTCCAGTTTCAACAAAGCTTTTCAAAAGTTTCAAAACAAAGCAGAACGCTTTAAAAGAGACCAATGTCGTCTATGCCTTCAAATGCCCACTTGGGGACTGTAAGCCTCAAAGAACTCAGTATATAGGCAAGACAACAACATCTCTTTCCGATTAACGAGGCGATTAACGATGCATAAGCAACAGGGCTCCATTAAGGAACATATAATCTCTTCCCACAACCAGACCATCACCAGAGAAATCTTAGCAAAGAACACAGAAATCATCGATTGATACAGCGATAGCAGGCGGGTTGACATCTGCGAGGCACTACACATCAAGAAGTCAACACCAGCAATCAACAGCCAATTAATGCACAACTATATTCTATCCACTTCAAGACTCTGCTCCAATATAGAAGCATCAAGAAATATGGGCCAATAGGCCTTGTGCAGTTACTTTCATTCTTACCTTCAATTTACCCAATTAATACCCATTGTTTCGTGTTCTGTCCTGTGTGTAAAGTTTTGTTCATCTCATCCAAAACTGTTGTAACATATCACCTCACCCAAATTGCGGGTATAAAATGAAAGCTGTTTAAATCATAACATAGTTAGAACTCTGTTTAGTGTTTGCAAGTTATAATTGTGTGTGTGTAAACTAAAAGTCTTTGAAAATTTAATAAGTTATTGCGAAACGCGTTCAAGTGTCGTGTCAGACTAGAAATAAAGATGAATTTTGGAGAATTGATTTTTCAATTACCATCGACAGTGAAAAGAAACATAAGAAGTATTGAGAAAATTCGTGTTAGAATTATTAATCTTACTTTTTCGGTCATATTTAATAATATATGTGTACAGGAAAGACTGCTACCAAAATATACTAATATAATATACTAATATATATGTATATATACATATATATATATATATATATATATATATATATATATATATATATATATATATATATATATATATAATATATATATATGTATAAATATATATATATATATATATATATATATATATATATATATATATATATATATATATATATATATATATATATATATATATATATGTCGTACCTAGTAGCCAGAACGCACTTCTCAGCCTACTATGCAAGGCCCGATTTGCCTAATAAGCCAAGTTTTCATTAATTAATATATTTTCTCTAATTGTTTTCTTATGAAATGATAAAGCTACCCATTTCATTATGCATGAGGTCAATTTTTTTTTATTGGAGGTAAAATTAACGTAGTTATATGACCGAACCTAACCAACCCTACCTAACCTAACCTAACCTATCTTTATAGGTTAGCTTAGGTTAGGTATCCGAAAAGGTTAGGTTAGGTTAGGTTAGGTAGGTTAGATAGTCGAAAAACAATTAATTCATGAAAACTTGGCTTATTAGGCAAATCGGGCTTTGCATAGTAGGCTGAGAAGTGCGTTCTGGCTACTAGGTACGACATATATATATATATATATATTTAGGAAAACTTGGCGTATTAGGCAAATCGAGCCTTGCATACTAGGCCGAGTACTGGGTTCTGGCTACTAGGTACAATATATATATATATATATATATATATATATATATATATATATATATATATATATATATATATATATATATATATATATATATAATGCCTGCCCCCATGCAGCAGCCAAATTATCTGCCCTCCTGAGAAAGGTCAACGACTCTCCTGGAACGACCCAAGCATGGCACAACCTCTTACTGTTTGGCAACATATGTCTAGCCACCCTGCAAGGAGAGGCAAAACCTTAGCTGCCTCAGTCATCAAAGCTATAAATGATTTTCCCAGGGAGGACAACCAGGTGCGCCTTCCCACTCGCGCGAGAAACACCCACGGCAGGAAGAGCAACAGTGCCATATCCGAGACATCAAAAATCAGAACATCAGTCACCAAGAAAATAGAAGAAGAAAACACTATTGGCGCAATAAGAGTCATCACCAGAGAGGACTCAATTGCCGACAGAGATGCCGCAACAGCTCAAGCCCTAAGGGAGAAACACCCTGCCAGGGCTCCGAGTGAGGACGACATTGTACATGTGGGGGCTACCGGAGCAGAACCTCTCTGGGTGGCTGACTCAGTGGTCCACAAAGCAGCCTTGTCCTTCCCAACAAGATCAGCAGGTGGGTTCACAGGACTAAAACCCAACCACCTCAAGCAAATGCTCAATCCTGCACTGGGTGACATTGCAAAGAACCTCTTGGTGGAACTAACCAGATTCACCAACACATGTCTAACTGGCAACATACCAGAGACCATAAGACCTATCTTTTTTGGAGCATCTCTATGTGCTCTAAAGAAAAAGGATGGAGGGATCAGGCCAATAGCTGTGGGCAATTCTCTCCGGCGTCTCGTCGCAAAGGCTGCTGCAAGAACAGTGAGTGATGCAGCGGTCAACATGCTGAAGCCAAAACAGCTCGGGTTCGGCATTCCACAAGGGTGTGAGGCGGCAGCCCATGCAGCTCGAGCCTTCATCGCCAATATCACAGACGAAAAGTCCCTCATCAAGCTAGATTTAAAAAATGCCTTCAATTTGGTGCGGAGGGATGCTGTACTCATAGCCATTTCTCTTCCCTCTACCCTTTTGAACATTCATGCTACAGTATGGATCTAAAGCTACTTTTTGGCGAACATGAAATTGACTCGCGAGAAAGCGTCCAACAGGGTGACCCCCTTGCTCCTCTGATTTTCTGCTTAGTCATCAAACAAGTCACAGAGGTCCTGTCCAGCGAGCTTAACATCTGGTTCTTGGATGATGGTACCCTAGCTGGTTCCCAAGACTCCCTTCTGGAGGACATCAGAAAAATCCAGGAGCAAGGTGCAGTTTTAGGCCTCACCCTGAACCCTTCTAAATGTGAAATAATATGTTCCAACCAGGGTATCGTAGAGAGAATAGAGGGTCTTCTGCCAAATATCCATAAAACTAAACCTGAAGACAGCACACTCCTAGGAGCTCCCCTGGGGTTGAAAGCCATCGATGAGGTCCTTGATAAAAAAATCGCCGACCTTAAGAAGATGGATGGGAGGATTGAGGATATTGATGCTCATGATGCACTCTACCACATCACCAGATGTCTGTCCCTCCCCAGGTTAACCTACTTTCTGAGGTGTTCACCATCTTACAGTAGCCAAAAACTAGCTGAGTATGACCGGTTACTGAAACCAATGCTAGAAAAAGCCCTTAACCTCTCCCTTGATGATCTACAGTGGAAACAAGCTTTTCTTCCCGTAAGACTTAGGGGCCTCGGAGTTCGAACAGAAACGCAAATCGTTGTTCCAGCCTTCCTGTCCTCCGCATCGGCATCCGACGACCTTCTGAAGGAAATTCTACCTGCCCACTTACATCAGCTGGCAGGTGTACATGATCCCAATTTTACACACTGTGCCACAGAGTGTGCCTCTCGTGCAGGCCCGTCACCTCAACCACCATCCTCGAAAGCCCACAAACAATCCAGCTGGGATGGCCCCATTGTAGACCAAGTTGCTGCAGAGTGCCTGGGTGCTGCAACAACACAACACGACATTTCTCGCCTCACAGCAGTAGCAGCCCCACATGGAGGGGATTTCCTGCTAGCAACCCCAATGTCGGCAACTGGCACGCATCGCACACCACACGCCCTCCCAATTGTTGTGGCCCTCCACCTTGCTGCCCCAATCCACACCAGATATAGGTGTATTTGTGGCGAGGTGGTGGCTGACAGGTACGGCCACCATGGCCTACTCTGCCAAAGCACAGGGGGATGGCACTCGAGGCACAGTGAAGTTAACGACATCATCAAGAGGAGCCTCACCACAGCGGGATGCCCAGCTGAAAGAGAGCCCCGCTACCTAACGCAGCGTAACTCTGATGCTCTCATTGGTCGCCCGGATAGTATCACAGTGAACCCCTGGAAGAATGGCAAGCAGTTGGTATGGGAATACACGTGCGTATCAACCCTGGCTAATACCTACATTGACCTCAGTGTTGCACAACCAGGTGGCGCTGCCACCCACAGGGAAACAGCCAATCCCTGAGTACAGAGAACTGGATCACCACTACAATTTTGTCCCATTGCTTCTGAGACACTCGGCGCCTGGGGTAAAAGTGCTACCAGTTTTTTGAAGGATCTGGGTTCTAGGCTCATTGAAACAACAAGGGAACCTAGAGCTGCCAGCTTTCTTTTCCAGCGCCTCAGCGTGGCGATACAGAGGGGAAATGCGCACTGCATTCAGGGTTCCTGCCCGCCATCTGAGGAGCTGGAGGAACTCGACAACCTATGATACCATCTTTGTACCATATATGTAACTCCTTTTTTGTAACAAAGTTCAAATAAAACAAATTATATGTGTACTTACAAAGATTGGGGGTGGGAAGAGAAGATAATATTAGTGTTTAGTGAGAAACCACAAGGTCTCCTCTGAATACTTTTTATTTTTTTCTCCGAGGCTATGGGTCCCCACATTGGCACCAGAGGTGGTACCCTCTAACTTTTATTAAAAAAAATAAAAAAATAATATAAAAATAATATATATATATATATATATATATATATATATATATATATATATTGTGACGGTAATCGAGTTGGAAATGGTGGTCGGCAGTCTTCCAACTAGCAGGTGTCATTGCTGGGCCACATATAATATAAAAAAAAGAAAAGGGAAAAAAAAAGAGAAAAAAAAAGATGACTGCGTGATTTGGTAATCTGTGGTAAGGTTGTAAAGACGAAAAGCAATAATAAAAAATATGGATTTTAATAACAATAAGAAACACAAATTGAAATAAATGCAAAAACTTGGCTTACTGGCAAAACAATAAACAATATAAACATGAAAATAGATTACGTTAATGGGGAGGAGAATTGACATACAAAAGTAAGTAAAATATGAATGCTGGAATATATGCACTAACTATGAACCTCTACTTGACCACACAGAGTGAGTCACTTAGGAGTTCACAGCTTGCGAGCACACAATATTCTGGCTGGCAGAAACGTAAGGGACTCCAACAATAACTGGTGGGGTCTTGTGATTGGCGGGGACCCGGAGTGGAGTGTTGGTTGGCGGCCAATGAGGAAGCTGGATGGTCGCAGTCGCTAGTTAGGCCGTTGGCGCGTCGACCAGGTGTAGCAGTGGGGGGGAAGGAGGGAGTTGCTGGTACGTGTGGCGAGCTTATAATACGTTTAGCCACACAAAACGTATCATTTACGTTGATGAGGGCAGGAGTGATTCGCAGAAATGGCAGGCTAAATCTCTGATAAGAGATTATCGTCACAATATATATATATATATATATATATATATTGTGACGATAATCTCTTATCAGAGATTTAGCCTGCTATTTCTGCGAATCGCGCCTGTCCTCATCAATATACAAGATACGTTTTGTAGTGGCTAAACGTACAGATATTAGCCACACGTACCAGCAACTCCCTCCTTCCCCCCCACTGCTCACCTGGTCGACGCGCCGAACCCTTCAACGGCCTAACTAGCGACTTGCGACCATTCAGCTTCCTCATTGGCCGCCAACCAACACTCCACTCCGGCTCCCCGCCAATCACAAGACCTCACCAGTTATTGTTGGAGTCCCTTGCGGTTCTGCCAGCCAGAATATTGTGTGCTCGCAAGCTGTGAACTCCTAAATGACTCACTCTGTGTGGTCAATTAGAGGTTCATAGTTAGTGCATATATTCCAGCATTCATATTTTACTTACTTTTGTATATCAATTCTCCTCCCCATTAACGTAATCTATTTTCATGTTTATATTGTTTATTATTTTTGCCAGTAAGCCAAGATTTTGCATTTATTTCAATTTGTGTTTTTATTGTTATTAAAATCCATATTTTTTATTATTGCTTTTAGTCTTTCCAACCTTACCACAGATTACCAAATCACGCAGTCATTCTTTTTTTTTATTTTTTTTCCTTTTCTTTTTTTTTTATATATTATATGTGGCCCAGCACTGACACCTGCTAGTTGGAAGACTGCCGACCACCATTTCCAACTCGTTAAGTCACATATAAATGGGGGCCTGTCCACGGAGCCACTATTAAACTGGAGATCTGTCCACGGAGCTTCACTCGGGTATTGGTAATTGTGGTAAGCGCACTTGGCTCTTATTTCCCTTGCTTCCATTATTCACATTAATCATTCTTTATTTTATATGGTGCTGTGTATGTTGTACATTACGGGAATAGCATATGGTGAGAGTGAGACAACTTTGGCTTACGTCGTGACTGTAGGCCGCAGTCATACTCTTAATTGGTCGTCTCCCCCTTCCGTGTTATCCTCCGTGTTTAACATCTTTGTCCCCCAATATTTCTCACTTTTTGACAGATTATCACACAGCTACCCTGGTACTGTGGTCTGTCTCCGGGGTCAATAGCACCCAAGTCCTGCAATCCGACTCTAGGAGGAAAAGAAGGGCTTTAGATCCTCTAGCACGAACAATTATTGGCGAATTGGGACCTCGCCGATAGTTCTCGTCACCCAGTTGACACTCGCACCCCTACTCGTCGGTCAGACTGATGGTATTTACTTAAGGTAGGGAATTGGCGTTCTTTCTTTTGAGCACAAAAGTTCGCTAATTCTGTAAATCATATTCAATTTCAGTGGGTACCATTGCTTATGTTCTATAGTGACTTGGCAAGGTATGACTACATTTTTTGGACTACCTCATTTATTTTGAAGCCATTTAGTGTTTCACTTGTATTTTAAAATTAGTTTTCACTAATTAGTAGGATTTTCTTGCCTTTATCTTTCCATAGTGAGTACCAGGTACAAGATTTCCTGCGACCTTATTCATTACCATCTTGAATTTACTTTAATTATTAATAATTCCCCACAGGATAGGTATCAGTTGCCACGTTACCTGTTTCTGACACTCGCCATAATCTCCATTATTCTCCTCCTTTGTTTTGCTATATTTTCACCATGTTCCGCTTACAAGCTTTCATAGCAAATCCAGAAAGAGAAATAGGGACCTTCGTCAAGCTAAGAGGGTCGATTTGTTAACTCTTGCACATGAGTATCACTTAGAAGTTCCTTGATGGAGCCAACAAAATTTACAATTAATAATATGATACTGGATCACCTTGCTGAGGAAGATATTATAGATTCTTCTACACATGAACAGTACATTATTTCAGATAAAGCTGACTTGAGAGCGATAAAGCTCAGATTGGAACTTGCCAAGATCGGCTACAGCAACAACAAGAAGCAGCTGCAAGCAGAGAGCGTGAAGCTGCATCAGAAGGAGAAAAGAGCGTGAAGCTGCCCTGAGAAAGGAAGAGCAAGCGCGTGAAGCTGCAATCAGAAGGAAGAACAAACGCGTGAAGCTGCAATCAGAGAGCGTGAAGCTGCCCTCAGAAAGGAAGAAGCTGCCATCCGGAAGGAAGAAAGTGAAAGGGAGGCCCTACTCCTCAATGGACAGCAAGAACGTGAGTTGGCCTTATACCAACTGCGACTAGAGTACAACGGGAACACGACCAACGACAGGCAGAAGCAATGCTAGAATGTCGTAACCGAGATCTCACGAGGGACGCTGCACACCAAGCTCAACTCCAACAAGCGGCACCTAGTCTTCCTCCCAGTTTCAATATCTCCCATGCAAGTAAGTTAATGCCCCCGTTCCTCGAACACGGAGGTTGATGTGTTCTTTACCACTTTGAGACCCTTGCTGTTCAACTTAATTGGCCTGACGGACCAATGGGGCTACCCTTCTCAGAGTACATTTAACAGGTAGAGCGGCAGTCACACTAAGCACTTTGGCTTCGGAAAACGACTACACCACCCTGAACAAGCTGTGTTGGACGCCTACCTTCTCTCCACCGAAAGCTATCGAGAAATTTTCGTGACTACGTCAAGGCAAGTACCACCACCTTCTTAGAATTTGCTAACACCAAACAAAGATATTTCATGAAAATGGCTGTAGGCAGCACATGTCTCTACTTTTTCAGAACTTGTCAACCTCATACTGGTTGAAGAATTTCTGAGACGTGT
>WNGS01069795.1:0-10608 GCA_020271785.1 Procambarus virginalis | reverse complement strand
CCACCCTACCTGGACGTCATTGCTCCATCACTACCACCACCATCACCCAGGGGGACCCCAAAGATGCAGCCCTCTCGGTCGGTTAAAATGGTCTACCCAGTGGACCCCAGGACGGATGGACCCCAGGGAACCCCAAGACGGACGGACCCCAGTGGACCCCAGGTCGGTCTGCAGACTACCTCAGACGACCCAGCACAGATGGAAGGGGAGCAACAACGACTCCAGTCTGTCCCACCAACATCGGTCTACCCAGGATGGACCCCAGGATGGACGGACCCCAATGGACCCCAGGTCGCTTGTCAAAGACCCATGGGAGAAGAAAGAAGAGAGAAGAAGAGAAGAAAGAAGAGAAAGAGACGAAAGAAGAAAGAAGAAAGAAGAGAGACGAAAGAAGAAAGAAGGGAGAAGATAAGACCAAGCTGAGTGAGACACGATGCCTAGTGTCCCTTGCTGGTGTCAGCATCATTGCATGGAGCGTAATTGCAAGACAGGATCGTTTGCCTTAACTGGCCGCCTCTCTTGCAAGCATGGTGCTCTGTTGAGTGATTCCTCCTGTGTCGTGCGGACTTGATGTGGCTGTCAGAAGTGGCTCTCTGAAGGAGGCGTGCTGGAGCAACTGGGAGGGAAGAAGTAGGATGGGATTTCTACGGTGCCAACTATATGGAGGTCTCGAAACTTGTAGTCCCTATAGCTGTGAAGAACCCCAATATACGTCTCTCATGGTGACTGACGTAGGGCCAATTACAGATCAGCTGGGACAACCGAATTCCACGGTCCTGTGCGCAGTTCAAGTAGTAACGGCTTCCTGGTTGGCTAAGAGTTGTTGTGCGTTACGACGGAGAAGCGACGGACGCAGTTGTGTTGAAGAAATGTGGTACAGGACTATCTACAGGACCAAGCAGTGATGTCGCCCAGCCAGAGACGATGGACGTCTGTCTACATATTTCATTTTTTAGAGTAGGATGATGTATATGTGTTTAGCTAGGATGTATTTTTTTTCTTTCTCGTTAATAAAGTTGTCGCACACAGCTAGCTTGCTTTAGCAGTGTTGCAAAAACTTTATTTTCGGGGAGAAGGGGAGATATTTTCAATCCCACCGCTGCCACCATTGAAACGGGGGGGGGGGGAATAATGGAATCATGAGTAAGTAGGAAGTGAGTAAGCGAGTAGGAGAAGTAGAAGAGGTAGAAGGGTAGATAGTAGAAGGAGGAAAGTAGATAGTAGAAGTAGAGGAGTAGAGTAGAAGAGGAAGTTGCTGGAAATTAGAAAAGAAGTAGGAAATGCTGCCACCATCCATTCTAGATCATTTACATACAAGACAAGGAATGGAACTTGTCTGTATCAACATAATATACTCAAAGATGTTATCAAGAGGTATGCTCCCTCTGTATCATGTACTCATTCAAAACTCTAGGGAACGAAGTTAAAGGCAATTTACAATTATAAATTCAATTATATTTCACATGATAAGTATCATAATTTAAGCAATTCAACTAAAATGTTAATATTCAAAGTGAGTTATCATCCAAGAATTCGAGAACCCTACAACTGTCTGCCCCTTTGAATCACACAACACTTGTAACCACGACCAAGTCACCTTAATGTTCGACTCACCAAGTGTCTGAGCTTATAGCTGGATAGAGGGGGGGGAGGTCTGTAGTTGACAGAGACTGTCCCACCCCGCCGGCTGACCGCCTGTGTGGACGGCTGGCCGCTGCTGGCTGTTCTTCTGTCTCTTGCTCTGCTTCTCCTGTCCTCCCGAATCGATAGCTCCCCGAGTATATACTGGGAAACCTAGTGGCTAACTCCGCCCATAAGTAGATAGCCTGGAGCACTCTACCAGCCACTCCTTAAACGTCGGCATGTTTGAAGGCTACCAGGCTACGATTATAAGATTAGCGGGAGCCAGGTGAGATTCGCATGACCTGACGTCAGGTCAACTCGGTGGTATTAACATTTGAGGGCCGGACAAGTTGGTATTAAGGCTGGACAAGTTGGCGTCTGTCAAAATCCTTGACTCTGACTCACTGAACTATGTGTATGTATTAAATATAGCTAACCCTTACAGTGTTACAGGACTATCTTGTCGTTTTCCCACGTTTTTAAGGATTGCCAGTTTATTGTTATTAATTCATTACATATGCAACAAATTTGATGTATACGCGTAATTAATTGCAAATTCACAGTAAATACATTATTTTCATGTGATGTTATTATTATTATATTATATTAATAATATTAATAAAGATATTAGATAATGCTTAGAAAATATTAGATAATAGATATAGATATTAATAATGAAATATTTTCATGTTTCATTATTAAATGTGATTCATCGCCGCTTTCAGTAATTGGCATATTTTCGGTATAAAAATTTTAATTTTAAACTGCGAATACGTACAGAGAGCCAGAATTTGGCTCCAAAATATGGCTCAATGGTCGAATTTGGGATGTTTGAGATATATTTTAAAACTGCTGGGTGGTTTGGGTAAAATGTGACCCATCGCCGCTCTCAGTAATTGATATATTTTCGGTATAAAAAGTCTTAATTTCAAACTGCGAGTATGTGCAGAGAGCCAGAATTTGGGTCCCAAATATGGCTCAAGCTACGAATTTGGGCTGTTTGGGATATTTTGAAAACTACAGGGTGGGTTTGGGCAAAATGTGACCCACCGCTGCTCTCAATAATTGGCATATTTTCGGTATAAAAATTCGTAATTTCAAACTGCGAATACGTGCAGATAGCCAAAATTTGGCTCCAAAATATGGTTCAAGCGTCGAATTTGCGTTGTTTGGGATATTTTGAAAACTGAAGGGAGGGTTTGGGCAAAATGCGATCCATCGCTGCTTTTAGTAATTGGCATATTTTCGGCATAAAATATCGTAATTTCAAACTGCGAATACGTGCAGAGAGCCAGAATTTGGCTCCAAAATATGGCTCAAGGGTCGAATGTAAGATATTTCGGATATTTTGAAAACTTCAGGGGTGTTTGGGCAAAATGTGACCCATCGCTGCTATCAGTAATTGGCACATTTTCGGTATAAAATTCGTAATTTCAAACTGCGAATACGTGCAGAGAGTCAGAATTTGGCTCCAAAATATGGCTTAAGCGTCGAATTTGGGATGTTTGGGATATTTTGAAAACTGGAGGGAGGTTTTGGGCTAAATGTGATCCATCGCCGCTTTCAGTAATTGGCATATTTTCGGTATAAAAATCTTATTTAAAACTGAGAATACATACAGAGAGCCAGAATTTGGCTCCAAAATATGGCTCAATGGTCGAATTTGGAATGTTTGTGATATATTTTAAAACTGGAAGGGGGTTTGGGCAAAATGTGACCCATCACCGCTCCCAGTAATTGGCATATTTTCGGTATAAAAAGTCGTAATTTCAAACTGCGAATACGTGCAGAGAGCCAGAATTTGCTCCAAAACATGGTTCAAGGGTCGAATTTGGGAAGTTTGTGATATATTTTAAAACTGCAAGGGGGTTTGGGCAAAATTTGACCCATCGTCGCTCTCAGTAATTGGCATATTTTCGGTATAAAAAATCGTAACTTCAAATTGCGAACATTTGCAGAGAGCCAGAATTTGGTTCTCAAATATGGCTCAATCTTCGAATTTGGGATGTTTGGGATATTTGAAAACTTCAGGGTGGGTTTGGGCAAAGTGTGACCCATCGCCGCGCTCAGTAACTGGTCTGTTTTCGGTATAAAATTTTTTATTTCAAACTGCGAATACGTGCAAAGAGCCAGAATTTTGCTCCAAAATATTGCTGAAGCGTCGAATTTTGGATGTTTGGGATATTTTGAAAACTGCAGGGAGGGTTTGGGAAAAATGTGATCCATCGCCGCTTTTAGTAATTGGCATATTTTCGGTATAAAAAGTCGTAATTTCAAACTACGAATACGTGCAGAGAGCCAGAATTTGGCTTCAAAATATGGCTCAGTGATTGGCATATTTTCGGTATAAAAAGTCGTATTTTCAAACTGCGAATACGTGCCGAGATCCAGAATTTGGCTCCAAAATATGGCTCAAGCGTCGAATTTGCGATGTTTGAGATATTTTGAAAACTGCTGGGAATGTTTGGGCAAAATGCAATCCCTCGCTGATTTCAGTAATTGGCATATTTTCGGTATAAAAGTCGTAATTTAAAACTCCGAATACGTGCAGAGAGCCAGAATTTGGCTCCAAAATATGGCTCAAGTGTCGAATTTGGGATGTTTCGGATATTTTAAAAACTGCGGGGGTTTTGGGCAAAATTTGACCCATCGCCGCTCTCAGTAATTGGCATATTTTCGGTATAAAAAGTCGTAATTTCAAACTGCGAATACGTGCTGAGAGCCAGAATTTGGGTCCAAAATATGGCTCAAGGGTCGAATTGGGATGTTTGTGATTTATTTTAAAACTGCAGGAGGGTTTGGGCAAAATGTGACCCATCGCTGCTCTCAGTAATTTGCATACTTTCGGTATAAAAAGTCGTAATTTCAAACTACAAATACGTGCAGAGTAGCCATAATTTGGCTCCCAAATATGGCTCAAATGCTGCTGAAACGTCGAAATATGCAATAAATCAGGGTTTCTCTCCTGAGAAATACGCGTAATTAATTGCAAATTCACATTAAATATATAATTTTCAATCAACAATTCGAACCTCGTTAAATTAGCGAGTAAGATATTGATTAGGAGAGAAACCTTGTTTTTATTGCATATTTCGACGTTTCAGCCGCATTAGAGCTGTTTTAGCTCTAATCAGACAAGTTGCCGTTGCCTCCTCCGCATCAGCTCTAATGCGGCTGAAACATCGAAATATGCAATAAAAACAGGGTTTCTCTCCTAATCAATATCTTAGTCGCTATTGTAACGAGGTACGAATGGTTGATTGATAATAATGTATTTAATGTGAATTTGCAACTAATTACGCGTATACATCAGATTTGTCGCATATGTAATGAATTAATAACAATAAACTGGCAATCCTTAAAAACGTGGGAAAAACGACGAGATAGTCCATTATTCGTTCAATTCACACAAATCAATGTGTTTTCATTAGAATTAACTAAATAGTTCCAGATTTTCCGTGTATGTTTAAGAAAGAAGATGTTCTGCTTAAAATATCCCAAACATCCCAAATTCGACGCTTGAGCCATAATTTGAAACCAAATTTTGGCTCTCGGCACGTATTCGCAGTTTGAAATTACGAATTTTTATACCGAAAATATGCCATATACTGAGAGCAGCGATGGGTCACATTTTGGCCAAGCCCCCAATCGCAGTTTCAAAAATATCCCAAACGTCCCAAATTCGACCCTTGAGCCATATTTTGGAGCCAAATTCTGGCTCTCTTCACGTATTTGCAGTTTGAAATTACGACATTTATAACGAAAATATGCCAATTACTGAAAGCGGCGATGGATCACATTTTTCCCAAACCCTCCCTGCAGTTTTCAAAATATCCCAAACTTTCCAAATTCGTCGCTTCATATGCAACAAATCTGATGTATACGCGTAATTTATTGCAAATTCACATTAAATACATTATTTTCAATCAACCATTCGTACCTCGTTAAATTAGCGAGTAAGATATTGATTAGGAGAGAAACCCTGTTTTTATTGCATATATCGACGTTTCAGCCGGATTAGAGCGGTTTTAGCTTTAATCTGACAAGTTGCCGTTACCTCTTCCGCATCAGCTCTAATGCGGATAAAACGTCGAAACATGCAATAAAAACAGGGTTTCTCTCATGATCAATATATTACTCGCTATTTTAACGAGGTACGATTGGTTGATTGAATATATGTAGTGAATTATTTACTACATGCAAGAGCGGGGGCTTACTCCGGCCGTTTACCCGTTGGAGCTTTCTCTGTGCAAGAACATTGCCGGAGACTGGAGGAGGTCCAACGGGTAAACGGTGGGAGTAAGCCCCCACTCTCGCATGGGATGTTTGGGATATTTTAAAAACTGCAGGGTGGGTTTGGGCAAAATGTGACCCATCGCCGCTGTCAGTAATTGGCATATTGCTAAATATGTCAATTACTGAGAGCAGCGATGGGTCGCATTTTGCCCAACCCCCCTGCAGTTTTAAAATATATCAGAAACATCCCAAATTTGACCCTTGATCCATATTTTGGAGCCAAATTCTGGTTCTCGGCACGTATTCGCAGTTTGAAATTACGAATATTTATACCGAAATATGCCAATTACTGAGAGCGGTGATGGGTCACATTTTGCCCAAACTCCCCTGCAGTTTTAAAATATATCACAAACATCTCAAATTCGACCCTTGAGCCATATTTTGGAGCCAAATTCTGGCTCTCTGCACGTATTCGCAGTTTTAAATTAAGACTTTTTATACTGAAAATATGCCAATTACTGAAAGTCGCGATGGATCACACTTCGACCAAACCCTCCCTGCAGTTTTCAAAATATCCCAAACTTCCCAATTCGACGCTTGAGTCATATTTTGGAGTCAAATTCTGGCTCTCTGCACGTATTCGCAGCTTGAAATAACGAATTTTTATACCGAAAATATGCCATTACTGCAAGCAGCGATGGTTCATATTTTGCCCAAACCCCCACTGTAGTTTTCAAAATTTGCAATACATTCCAAATTCAAAGATTGAGCCATATTTTGGAGCCAAATTCTAGCTTTCTGAGCCTATTCGCAGTTTGAAATTACGACTTTTTATGCCGAAAATATGCCAATTACTGAAAGCAGCGATGGATCACACTTCGACCAAACACTCCTGCAGTTTTCAAAATATCCTAAACATTCCAAATTCGACGCTTGAGCCATATTTTGGAGCCAAATTCTGACTCTTTGCACGTATTCGCAGTTTGAAATTACAATTTTATACCGAAAATATTCCAATTTCTGAGATCGGCGATGGGTCCCATTTTGCCCAACCCACCCTGCAGTTTTCAAAATATTCCAAACATCCCAAATTCGACACTGAGCTATATTTGAGTGCCAAATTCTGGCTCTCTGCACGTATTCGCAGTTGTAAATTACGACTTTTTATACCGAAAATATGCCAATTACTGAGAGCGTCGATTGGTCACACTTTGCCCAAACACCCCTGCAGTTTTCAAAATATCCCAAACATTCCAAATTCGACGATTTAACCATATTTTGGAGCCAAATTCTGGCTCTCTGCACTTATTCGCAGTTTGAAATTACGACTTTTTAAACCGTAAATATGCCAGTTACTGAGAGCAGCGATGGGTCGCATTTTTCCCAAACCCCCCTGCAGTTTTACAATATACCAGAAATATTCCCAAATTCGACCCTTGAGCTATATTTTGGAGCCAAATTCTGGCGCTCAGCACGTATTCGCAGTTTGAAATTACGATTTTTTATACCGAAAATATGTCAATTACTGAGAGCGTCGATTGGTCACACTTTGCCCAAACACCCCTGCAGTTTTCAAAATTTCCGAAACATCCCAAATTCAACCCCTGAGCCATATTTTGGAGTAAAATTCTGGCTCTCTGCATATATTCGCAATAAAAACTGAAAATCTCTCATTTGAATTGGAAATGATATTAAATGATATTGGAAATGATATTGCATATTTCGACTTTTCAGCCGGATTAAGGTGGTTTTACGAGTACTTCTTCTTTCGGTAATATAAACGGAAATTCAAGAACATTTTAGGTAGTTTTAAAGAAAACACATTGATTTTTATCATTTTGAATTTGAAACAACGTGCAGAGAGCCATATTTTGGAGCCAAAATTATGGCTCTCTGCACGTATTCGCAGTTTGAAATTACGAATTTTTATACCGAAATATGGTTAATTACTGAGAGCGTCGATGGGACACATTTTGCCCAACCCCCCCTTCAGTTTTTCAATATATCCCGAACATCACAAATTCGACGCTTGAGCCATATTTTGGAGCCATATTCTGGCTCTCTGATCGTATTCGCATTTTGAAATTACGACTTTTTGTTCCGAAAATATGCCAATTACTAAGAGCGGCGATGGGTAACATTTTGACCAAACCCCCTTGCAGGTTTCAAAATATCCCAAACGTCCCAAGTTCGACCCTTGAGCCACATTTTGGAGTCAAATTCTGGCTCTCTACACGTATTCGCAGTTTGAAATTACAACTTATTATACCGAAAATATGCCAGTTACTCTACGAGGCGATGGATCAAATATTGCCCAAACCCTCCCTGCAGTTTTGAAAATATCCCAAACATCCCAAATTCGAAGCTTGAGCCATATTTTAGAGCCAAATTCTGGCTCTCTGAACGTGTTCGCAGTTTGAAATTACGAATTTTTGTACCGAAAATATGTCAATTAATGATAGCGGCGAAGGTTGACATTTTGCCCAAACACTCCCTGCAGTTTTCAAAATATCCCGAACATCACAAATTCGACGCTTGAGCCACATTTTGGAGCCAAATTATGGCTGTCTGCACGTATTCGAAGTTTGAAATTACTATTTTTATAGCGAAAATATGTTAATTACTGAAAGCAGCGATGGGTCACATTTTGCCCGAACCCCCCTACAGTTTTCAAACTGTCCCGAACATCACAAATTCGACGCTCCAGAATTTAGCTCCATATTATGGAGCTAAATTCTGGCTCTCTGCACGTATTCACAGTTTGAAATTACGACTTTTTATACCGAAAATATGCCAATTACTGAGAGCGGCGATGGATCACATTTTGCCCAAATCCCCCTGCAGTTTTCAAAATATTCCAAACATCTCAAATTCGACCCTTGAGCCATATTTTGGAGTCAAATTCTGGCTCTCTGCACTTATTCACAGTTTAAAATTTCGATTTTTTATATCGAAAATAATCCAATTACTGAAAGCGGCGATGGATCACATTTTGCTTAAACCCTCCCTGCAGTTATCAAAATATTCCAAACATCCCAAATTCGGGGCTTTAGCCATATTTTGGAGCCAAATTCTGGCTCTGTGCACGTATTCGCAGTTTGAAATTACAACTTATTATACCGAAAATATACCAATTACTCTAAGAGGCGATGGATCACGTATTACCCAAACCCTCCCTGCAGTTTTCAACATATCCCAAACATCCCAAATTCGACGCTTGAGCCATATTTTAGATCCAAATTCTGGCTCTCTGCACGTGTTCGCAGTTTGAAATTACGACTTTTTATACCGAAAATATGTCAATTAATTATAGCGGCGAAGGATGACATTTTGCCCTAACACTCCCTGCAGTTTTCAAAATATCCCGAACATCACAAATTCGACGCTTCAGCCATATTTTGGGGCCAAATTATGGCTCTCTGCAGATATTCACAGTTTGAAATTACGAATTTTATTCCGAAAATTTGCCAATTAATGAGTGCGGCGATGGGTCAAATTTTGCCCAAACCCCACCTCCAGTTTTCAAAATATCCCAAACATCCAAAACTCGACGCTTGAGCCATATGTTGGAGCCAAATTCTCTCTCTCTACACGTATTCGCAGTTTGAAATTACGATTTTTTTATACCGAAAATATGCCAATTACTGAGAGCGGCAATGGATAACATTTTGCCCAAATCCCCCTGCAGTTTTCAAAATATCCCAAACATCCCAAATTCGACCCTTGAGCCATATTTTGGAGCCAAATTCTGGCTCTCTGCACTTATTCGCATTTTGAAATAGCGATTTTTTATTCCGAAAATAAGCCAAATACTGAAAGCGGCGATGGATCACATTTTGCTCAAACCCTCCCTGCAGTTATCAAAATATCCCAATCATCCCAAATTTGTCGCTTTAGCCATATTATAGAGCCAAATTTTGGCTCTCTGGACGCATTCGCCGTTTGAAATTACGTCTTTTTATACCGAAAATATGTCAATTACTTAAAGCGGCAAAGGATGACATTTTGCCCAAACCCTCCCTGCAGTTTTCAAAATATCCCGAACATCACAAATTCGACGCTTGAGCCATATTTTGGAGTCAAATTATTACTCTCTGCACGTATTCGCTGTTTGCAATTACGACTTTTTATACCGAAAATATGTTAATTACTGAGAGCGGCGATGGGTCACTTTTGCCTAACTCCCCCCCCCCCCCCCCTGCAGTTTTTAAAATATCCCAAACATCCAAAATTCGACGCTTGAGCCATATTTTGGAGCCAAATTTTGGCTCTCTGAACGTATTCGCATTTTGAAATTACGACTTTTTATTCCGAAAATATGCCCATTACTAAGAACGGCAATGGGTCACATTTTGACCAAACCCCCTTGTAGTTTTCAAAATATCCCAAACGTCCCAAATTCAACCTTTGAGCGCCACATTTTGGAGTCAAATTCTGGCTCTCTGCACATATTCGTAGTTTGAAATTACGACATTTTTTACCGAAAATATGCCAATCAATGAGAGCCGCGATGGGTCTACTTTGCCCAAACTCCCTGCAGTTTTCAAAATATATCAAACACCCCAAATTCGACGCTTGAACCATATCTTTTAGCCAAATTCTGGCTCTCTGAACGTGTTCGCACTTTGAAATTACGACTTTTATTCCGAAAATATGTCAATTAATTATAGCGGCGAAGGATGACATTTTGGCCAAACTCCCCCTGTAGTTTTCAAAATATCACGAACATCACAAATTCGACGCTTGAGC
>WNGS01069791.1:0-17135 GCA_020271785.1 Procambarus virginalis | reverse complement strand
CTATTGAATCCTGTTATTAGGTTAATTATTTTTATTTATTTTATTTGTTTTACATATTTCACCTCGATCAGGTTAATTATTTACCTGTATTACGTTAATTATTCACCTCGATCAGGCTTACATTTGTTCCAATAATTTGTATTTAACGTGCGTGTGGGAGGACACAGAGAGGAGCAGACGGGTTAACAATCCTGTAGGACTCGTATTCTATGTCAGACAGACAGACAATCACGGCAGTTTGACAGGCGAATATCAGGTGAGATTGACAGGCGAACTAAGCCAGCCTCCACCACCTGTGACATTTGATCCCTCTTGTGTTTACGAGTTAACAATAATAATAATAAAAATTCCTGTCAGGTAATTGCCAAAGCTGACTGATCATACCTCATTGTCAGGTCATTTAGAGGACGTCAGTGGGGAATGACTGTGTGTTTGGGATGTTTGTGGGTGCGGGTGAAGCTCTCACTCGGGAGGGCCGCGCACCGCAAAATGGGAAGTACCTACGGGCACACCATAGCCCGTGCTACTTGGAACTTCTTGGTCCAAGTAGCGAATCTTTAACAACAACAACAAACAGGCAAAATGGGGCACTGTGTCCTCCTTGTACTCTACCTCACTTTACTCTTGCTTAAGTCTCTCTGCTTTATTCTCTCCGTTTGCTTTATTTCTCCTGCTTGTTTAATTTCCTTCTTATAATCTCACGTGATATATTTCTTCACCCTAGAGCCATAGATCACCCTAGAGCCATAGATAACCCTAGAGCCATAGATCACTCTAGAGCCATAGATCACCCTAGAGCCATAGATCACCCTAGAGCCATAGATCACTCTAGAGCCATAGATCACCCTAGAGCCATAGATCACCCTAGAGCCATAGATCACCCTAGAGCCATAGATCACCCTAGAGCCATAGATCACTCTAGAGCCATAGATCACTCTAGAGCCATAGATCACTCTAGAGCCATAGATCACACTAGAGCCATAGATCACCCTAGAGCCATAGATCACCCTAGAGCCATAGATCACTCTAGAGCCATAGATCACCCTAGAGCCATAGATCACTCTAGAGCCATAGATCACCCTAGAGCCATAGATCACTCTAGAGCCATAGATCACCCTAGAGCCATAGATCACTCTAGAGCCATAGATCACCCTAGAGCCATAGATCACCCTAGAGCCATAGATCACCCTAGAGCCATAGATCACTCTAGAGCCATAGATCACCCTAGAGCCATAGATCACTCTAGAGCCATAGATCACTCTAGAGCCATAGATCACCCTAGAGCCATAGATCACACTAGAGCCATAGATCACCCTAGAGCCATAGATCACCCTAGAGCCATAGATCACCCTAGAGCCATAGATCACACTAGAGCCATAGATCACCCTAGAGCCATAGATCACCCTAGAGCCATAGATCACCCTAGAGCCATAGATCACACTAGAGCCATAGATCACTCTAGAGCCATAGATCACTCTAGAGCCATAGATCACCCTAGAGCCAAAGATCACCTGAGAGCCATAGATCACTCTAGAGCCATAGATCACTCTAGAGCCATAGATCACCCTAGAGCCATAGATCACACTAGAGCCATAGATCACCCTAGAGCCATAGATCACCCTAGAGCCATAGATCACCCTAGAGCCATAGATCACACTAGAGCCATAGATCACCCTAGAGCCATAGATCACCCTAGAGCCATAGATCACCCTAGAGCCATAGATCACACTAGAGCCATAGTTGTCATGGGATAAAAATGTGACTCACCTAGTTGTGCTTGCGGGGGTTGAGCTCTGGCTCTTTGGTCCCGCCTCTCAACCGTCAATCAACTGGTGTACAGGTTCCTGAGCCTATTGGGCTCTATCATATCTACATTTGAAACTGTGTATGGAGTCAGCCTCCACCACATCACTGCCTAATGCATTCCATCCGTTAACTACTCTGACACTGAAAAAGTTTTTTCTAATATCTCTGTGACTCATTTGGGCACTCAGTTTCCACCTGTGTCCCCTAGTGTGTGTGCCCCTTGTGTTAAATAATCTGTCCTTGTCTACCCTGTCAATTCCCATGAGAATTTTGTAAGTGTTGATCATGTCTCCCCGAGCTCTTCTGTCTTCCAGTGTCGTAAGGTGCATTTCCCGCAGCCTTTCCTCGTAACTCATGCCTCTTAGTTCTGGGACTAGTCTAGTAGCATACCTTTGGACTTTTTCCAGCTTCGTCTTGTGCTTGACAAGGTACGGGCTCCATGCTGGGGCCGCGTACTCCAGGATTGGTCTTACATATGTGGTGTACAAGATTCTGAATGATTCCTTACACAGGTTCCTGAACGCTGTTCTAATGTTAGCCAGCCTCGCATATGCCGCAGGCGTTATTTTTTATGTGGGCCTCAGGAGACAGGTTTGGTGTGATATCAACTAGATATTTCTCTCTGTCCGTTCATTAAGTACTTCATCTCCTATTCTGTATCCTGTGTGGGCCTCCTGTTTCCCCGCCTAGTTTCATTACTTTGCATTTACTCGGGTTGAACTTTACCAGCCATTTGTTGGACCATTCACTCAGTCTGTCTAGGTCATCTTGTAGCCTCCTACTATCATCCTCTGTTTCAATCCTCCTCATAATTTTTGCGTCATCGGCAACATTGAGAGAAACGATTCTATACCCTCTGGGAGATCATTTACATATATCAGAAACAGTATAGGTCCAAGGACTGACCCCTGCGGGACTCCACTCGTAACGTCTCGCCAATCTGAGACCTCACCCCTCACACTGACTCTTTGTCTCCTGTTGCTTAGGTACTCCGTATCAAACGGAGTACCTTCCCTTTCACTCCAGCCTGCATCTCCAGCTTTTTCACTAGCCTCTTGTGTGGTACTGTATGAAAGGCTTTCTGGCAATCCAAAAATATGCAGTCTGCCCACCCTTCTATTTCTTGCCTGATTTTTGTTGCCTGGTCGTAGAATGCAAGTAACCCTGTGAGGCAGGACCTGCCATCTTGAAGGCTTGGAGGACATGAAGGACATCTTCTCCCATTCGGTATCTGTTGGAGTTCGAACCCGCAGTATGCAGGGCTTGAGTCAAAAAAAAAAAAACTAACCAAAAGTGGTTTTCACCTTTTCGAACAAAGGGACATGAGATATATTGTCATTGGTCAATGTATTTATATGATATATATTAGAATACAGAATAATAACGTACTATGCAGGCGATGAGTCACAATAACGTGGCTAAAGTATGTTGACCAGACCACACACTAGAAGGTGAAGGGATGACGACGTTTCGGTCCGCCCTGGACCATTCTCAAGTCGATTGTCGACTTGAGAATGGTCCAGGACGGACCGAAACGTCGTCGTCCCTTCACCTTCTAGTGTGTGGTCTGGTCATCAATAACGTACTAGTTCATAATCATGTGTGAAGTCTGGCCGTGCAAGTGGCACCATCGGCGAGTACAGCTTGTGGACCCTCCTCACTACTCCTTGTCTTCCTTGTGTGTCAGACAGGTACTTGCATCTCTTTATCCCTGATGGCCAGTAAATTGGAGGTGTTATCGCTATTATCACTACCGGTTGCCGCCCGTCGCACACGCATACATTTCAAACAAAAAAAATCATAAAAAATACATTTCTGAATATATAGGGAAGAAATTTTCACGATACTGATGCCAAATAACGGGAGATTTGTTGAAATTTTTTCACTATATATCATGTTCTGAAAAGTCTCCACCATGTACCAGGGCCCCTTGAGCTCTGTTTCTCACGTTATATCAGTTAGGAATTTTCTTTAATTATTTGGGTGTATTTAGGAACGTATACATAAATACACAATACATACGAATTCAACCTCGACACAAAACAGAATCCAAGACGAATGTTTCAAGCTGACAGCGGCCAGGACCTCAGCCTCCATCACAAACAGGTCCTGGAACGCTCTGCTTATCTAACAAGCCATTAACGACCAATTAGCCAAGACAGCACAAGCTGCCAAGGAGAAAACACGACGCCTTACATGACCCCCACACTAAAATACTCACACACACGCACACACACACACACACACACACACACACACACACACACACACACACACACACACACACACACACACACACACACACACACACACACACACACACACACACACACACACACACACACACACACACACACACACACACACACACACCCAACACACACACACACCAACACACACACACACACACACACACACACACACACACACACACACACACACACACACACACACACACACACACACACACACACACAAAGGACTACTATATAGTAAGGAAAGAGAGGGAGGGGAGAGGAGGTGGAGGAGTGGCCCTGCTGATAAGGAAGGACTGGAGTTTTGATAAGATGGACATTCCGGGCTGTGACGGGTTCAGAGATAACATAACAGGAACTATAACAATGGGTGGACCTAAGATAATAGTGGCAGTCATTTACAACCCTCCCCTAAATGACAGAAGACCAAGACAGGAGTTTGATAGGAACAACATGGCAACCATTAGTATAATAGAGAGAGCAGCTTCAGTTGCCTGCAGGAATGGCTCCAGACTCTTAATCATGGGCGATTTCAACCATGGAAAGATAGACTGGGAGAATGGGGACCCACATGGTGGTGCAGATACGTGGAGAGCTAAACTCTTGGAAGTGGCAACAAGGAACTTTCTGAGCCAGCATGTCAAGGAACCCACAAGAGTGAGAGGCAATGATGAACCAACTAGACTCGACTTCATATTCACATTGAATGAATCAGAAATATAGGAAATCAAATTTGAAGCCCCCATAGGAATGAGTGACCACAGTGTACTGACCTTTGAGTACTTGGTGGAGGTAGGGATAACCTATCCAAGGATGGGTGTGGAGGGAAAAAGACTGAATTACCGAAGAGGAAAATATGATGAGATGGGGAACTTCCTAAGGGGGAATACCACGGGAAACAGAACTTAGAGACAAGAATGTGCAGGTCATGATGGATTTTGTCACCCAGAAGTGCAAGGAAGCTGCAGACAGGTTTATCCCGGTCCAAAAGGAGAAAAACTAAAAACAACAGAAAAACCCATGATTCAACCAGGAATGTAATGTAGCAAAGCAATTGAGTAAAAGAACATGGAGAAACTACAAAAATAACAGAACATCAGAGAGCAGGGAGAGATACCAGAGGGCCAGAAATGAGTACCTCAGAGTGAGGAGAGAAGCAGAGAGACAGTTTGAAAATGACATCGCGAGTAAAGCCAAGACCCAACCAAAGCTGTTCCACAGCCACATCAGGAGGAAAACAACAGTGAAGGAACAAGTGATGAAACTGAGAAAAGGGGAGAACAGATACACAGAGAATGACAAGGAGGTGTGCGAAGAACTCAACAAGAGATTCCAGGAGGTCTTCACAATAGAACAAGGAGAAGCCCCTGCACTAAATGAGCAAACCGAGCAACCTTGGAGGAATTTGACCTCACTATAGATGGGGTCAAAAGGAATCTGTTGGAGCTGAATGTTACAAAGGCTGTTGGGCCTGACAGAATATCAACGTGGATACTAAAAGAAGGTTCAGAGGAACCAAGTGTGCCAGTCTCTATGGTGTATAACAGGTCACTAGAAACAGGAGACTTACCAGAAAGTTGGAAGACAGCTAACGTAGTCCCAATATACAAAAAGGGGGACAGGCAAGAGGCACTGAAGTACAGGCCAGTGTCCTTAACTTGTATACCATGCAAGGTGATGGAGAAGATTGTGAGGAAAAGGCTCGTAGAGCGTCTGGGGGGAAATAGTTTTGTGACACACCATCAACATGGGTTCAGTGATGGTGAATCGTGATCCTCGCAGGTCTAATAGAATTCTATGACCAAGCAACAAAAATTAGGCAAGAAAGAGAAGGGTGGACAGACTCCATTTTCTTGGACTGTCAGAAAGCCTTTGACACAGTACCCCATAAAAGGCTGTTACAAAAGTTGGAGCAACAGACAGGAGTAACAGGTAAGGTACTAAAGTGGATAAGGGAGTATCTAAGCAACAGGAAACAGCGAGTAACTGTGAGGGGGGAGGCATCAGAGTGGCGAGATGTCACCAGCGGAGTCCCACAGGGCTCAGTACTTGGACCCATCCTGTTTCTAATATATGTAAACGATCTTCCAGAGGGTATAGACTCATTCCTCTCAATGTTTGCTGTTGATTCAAAAATTATGAGAAGAATCAAGACAGATGAAGATAGACAGGATGACCTGGACAAACTGGAGGAATGGTCTAGAAAATGGCTGCTAAAGTTCAACTCAGGAAAGTGTAAAGTAATGAAATTAGGTGAAGGGATCAGAAGGCTGAGCACAAGGTACCATCTGGGAGGTGAAATCCTACAAGAGTCAAATAGAGAGAAAGGTCTGGGGGTCGATATCACACCGAACCTGTTCCCAGAGGCCCACATCAAAAGGATATCATCAGCGGCATATGCTAGACTGGCCAATATAAGAACTGCCTTTAGAAACTTGTGTGTGGAATCGTTCAGGACCCTGTATACCACTTATGTAAGACCAATCCTGGAATATGCAGCGCCAGCCTGGAGTCCATACCTAGTTAAACACAAGACAAAGTTAGAGAAGATTCAGAGGTATGCCACCAGGCTCGTCCCGGAACTGAGAGGTATGAGCTACGAGGAAAGGATAAAGGAGCTGAACCTCACATCCCTGGAAAACAGAAGAGTAAGGGGAGACATGATAACCACCTGCAAAATTCTCAGGGGAATTGACAGGGTGGACAAAGACACACTCTTCAGCACGGGTGGGACACGAACAAGGGAACACAGGTGGAAACTTAGTACCCAGATGAGCCACAGAGACGTTAGAAAGAATTTTTCAGTGTCAGAGTAGTTAATAAATGGAATGCATTAGGAAGTGATGTGGTGGAGGCTGACTCCATACACAGTTTCAAATGTAGATATGATAGAGCCCAGTAGGCTCAGGAATCTGTACACCAGTTGATTGACGGTTGAGAGGCGGGACCAAAGAGCCAGAGCTCAACCCCCGCAAGCACAACTAGGTGAGTAGAACTAGGTGAGTACACACGCTAGTTATGTGGCCAAGTAGATATTTATATATTTATTAATAAAATAAGGAACTGCCACAGGAGTATCGTATTGCATCCTTCCCACTGACCAGCGAACAACACACTATAAACATTAAGGGATCTCTGTGAAATGTTGCAGACTGCAATGGCCTTTATTAGCAGTGGCGCCCACAGGTTCATTCGAGGGCAGCCTAATATGGCGGGGAACCCATCGAGGGCAGTCCAATATGGCGGGGAACCCATCGAGTGCAGTCCAATATGACGGGGAACCCATCGAGGGCAGTCATCGAATATCCCATCGAGGGCAGTCTAATATGGCGGGGAACCCATCGAGGGCAGTCTAATATGGCGGGGAACCCATCGAGGGCAGTCTAATATGGCGGGGAACCCATCGAGGGCAGTCTAATATGGCGGGGAACCCATCGAGGGCAGTCTAATATGGCGGGGAACCCATCGAGGGCAGTCTAATATGGCGGGGAACCCATCGAGTGCAATCTAATATGGCGGGGAACCCATCGAGTGCAATCTAATATGGCGGGGAACCCATCGAGTGCAGTCCAATATGACGGGGAACCCATCGAGTGCAGTCCAATATGACGGGGAACCCATCGAGTGCAGTCTAATAGGGCGGGGAACCCATCGAGGGCAGTCTAATATGGCGGGGAACCCATCGAGGGCAGTCCAATATGGCGGGGAACCCATCGAGTGCAGTCTAATATGGCGGGGAACCCATCGAGTGCAGTCTAATATGGCGGGGAACCCATCGAGTGCAGTCTAATATGGCGGGGAACCCATCGAGTGCAGTCTAATATGGCGGGGAACCCATCGAGTGCAGTCTAATATGGCGGGGAACCCATCGAGTGCAGTCTAATATGGCGGGGAACCCATCGAGTGCAGTCTAATATGGCGGGGAACCCATCGAGTGCAGTCTAATAGGGCGGGGAACCCATCGAGTGCAGTCTAATATGGCGGGGAACCCATCGAGTGCAGTCTAATATGGCGGGGAACCCATCGAGTGCAGTCTAATAGGGCGGGGAACCCATCGAGGGCAGTCCAATATGGCGAGGAACCCAGTGAGGGCAGTCCAATATGGCGGGGAACCCATCGAGGGCAGTCCAATATGGCGAGGAACCCAGTGAGGGCAGTCCAATATGGCGGGGAACCCATCGAGGGCAGTCCAATATGGCAGGAACCCAGTGAGGGCAGTCCAATATGGCGGGAACCTAGTGAGGGCAGTCCAATATGACGGGGAACCCATCGAGGGCAGTCCAATATGACGGGGAACCCATCGAGGGCAGTCCAATATGACGGGGAACCCATCGAGGGCAGTCCAATATGACGGGGAACCCATCGAGGGCAGTCCAATATGGCGAGGAACCCAGTGAGGGCAGTCCAATATGGCGGGGAACCCATCGAGGGCAGTCCAATATGGCGAGGAACCCAGTGAGGGCAGTCCAATATGGCGGGGAACCCATCGAGGGCAGTCCAATATGGCAGGAACCCAGTGAGGGCAGTCCAATATGGCGGGAACCTAGTGAGGGCAGTCCAATATGACGGGAACCCATCGAGGGCAGTCCAATATGACGGGGAACCCATCGAGGGCAGTCCAATATGACGGGGAACCCATCGAGGGCAGTCCAATATGACGGGGAACCCATCGAGGGCAGTCCAATATGGCGAGGAACCCAGTGAGGGCAGTCCAATATGGCAGGAACCCAGTGAGGGCAGTCCAATATGGCGGGGAACCCAGTGAGGGCAGTCCAATATGGCGGGGAACCCAGAGAGGGCAGTCCAATATGGCGGGGAACCCAGCGAGGGCAGTCCAATATGGCGGGGAACCCAGTGAGGGCAGTCCAATATGGCGGGGAACCCAGTGAGGGCAGTCCAATATGGCGGGGAACCCAGAGAGGGCAGTCCAATATGGCGGGAAACCCAGCGAGGGCAGTCCAATATGGCGGGGAACCCAGTGAGGGCAGTCCAATATGGCAGGAACCCAGCGAGGACAGTCCAATATGGCAGGAACCCAGCGAGGACAGTCCAATATGGCAGGAACCCAGTGAGGGCAGTCCAATATGGCAGGAACCCAGTGAGGGCAGTCCAATATGGCAGGAACCCAGTGAGGGCAGTCCAGTATGGCAGGAACCCAGCGAGGACAGTCCAATATGGCAGGAACCCAGCGAGGACAGTCCAATATGGCAGGAACCCAGTGAGGGCAGTCCAATATGGCAGGAACCCAGCGAGGGCAGTCCAATATGGCAGGAACCCAGCGAGGGCAGTCCAATATGGCAGGAACCCAGTGAGGGCAGTCCAGTATGGCAGGAACCCAGCGAGGACAGTCCAATATGGCAGGAACCCAGCGAGGGCAGTCCAATATGGCAGGAACCCAGTGAGGGCAGTCCAATATGGCAGGAACCCAGCGAGGGCAGTCCAATATGGCAGGAACCCAGTGAGGGCAGTCCAATATGGCGGGGAACACTTCCCTGAGGGACACCTTCATAATGTTACAACTGACCAAGAAAGTAACACGGTCCCTCACTGGAAACAAGCGACGAGAAAGAAGTTTTTTAAGGAAAAGCAGAAAATTGCCCCGAAAGCCACAGAGTAGTTGGTCTTAAATATTTAGTCTCCCAGTGGTGTTAGAAGCCTTCTCCAGGTCAAAGAAAAATACAGCAACGGCAGCAACGGCAGCAACAGCAGCAACGGCAGCAAGGGCAGCACGAGCGCAGACCTCCAAGTCCAACAAAATATTCGTCATCCTGCGAAATTTTGCCGAAACCAAATTGGGAGCTGGGGAAGGTTAGGTTAGGTTAGGTTAGGTTAGGTTAGGTTAGGCTAGGTTAGGTTAGGTTAGGTTAGGTTAGGTTAGGTTAGGTTAGGTGGGGAAGGCCGCCAGGACGGAACCCTCACTATTCCCAAATTTTGCAACACTATTGAAACGTTTGTGACAAAAATTCAAACGTTTCAGATAATATTCAAAACTTTGTGACACACTTCAAAAGTTTTTGACACTATTTCAAAGTTTGTGACACTAATCCAAAGTCTGTGACACTATTCCAAAGTTTGTGACACTATTCCAAAGTTTGTGACACTATTCCAAACTCTGTGACACTAATCCAAAGTCTGTGACACTATTCCAAAGTTTGTGACACTATTCCAAAGTTTGTGACACTATTCCCAAGTTTGTGACACTATTCCAAAGTTTGTGACACTATTCCAAAGTTTGTGACACTATTCTGTCTGTGACACTATTACAAAGTCTGTGACACTATTCCAAAGTTTGTGACACTATTCCAAAGTTTGTGACACTATTCCCAAGTCAGCAGATACATAGTGAGAGGGGAGGAAGGAGAATAGAAACTTAGGCTGTGGCGACTCGCTCACTCGTCATTAATATCAATACAATACTTACCCGCTTAACTAATCCACTTGGTAATTAGGGCCGGTTAGGTTAGGTTAGGTAAGGTTAGGTTAGGTTAGGTTAGGTTAGGTAAGGTTAGGTTAGGTAAGGTTAGGTTAGGTTAAGTTAGGTTAGGTAAGGTTAGGTTAGGTTAGGTTAGGTTAGGTTAGGTAAGGTTAGGTTAGGTTAGGTTAGGTTAGGTAAGGTTAGGTTAGGTAAGGTTAGGTTAGGTTAGGTTAGGTTAGGTTAGGTTACGTTAGGTCAGGTTAAAGGTTAGGTTAGGTTATGACAGGCTAGGTTAGGTTAGGTTTGGTTAGGTTAGGTTAGGGTTAGGTTAGGTTAGGTTAGGTTAGGTTAGGTTAAGTTAGGTTATGATAGGTTAAGTGAGGTTAGGTTTGGTTAGGTTAGGTTAGGGTTAGGTTAGGTTAGGTTAGGATTGGTTAGGTTAGGTTAGGGTTAGGTTAGGTTAGGTTAGGTTAGGTTAGGTTAGGTTATGTTAGGTTAGGTT
Organism: Procambarus virginalis; assembly: GCA_020271785.1. Taxonomy (NCBI): domain Eukaryota; kingdom Metazoa; phylum Arthropoda; class Malacostraca; order Decapoda; family Cambaridae; genus Procambarus; species Procambarus virginalis. The sequence goes on along the minus strand of WNGS01069791.1, from coordinate 6,157 downwards.
GGGTTAGGTTAGGTTAGGTTAGGTTTGTTAGGTTAGGTTAGGTTAGGTTAGGTTAGGTTAGGGTTAGGTTAGGTTAGGTTACGTTAGGTTAGGTTTGGTTAGGTTAGGTTAGGGTTAGGGTTAGGTTAGGTTAGGTTAGGTTAGGTTAGGTTAGGGTTAGGTTAGGTTAGGTTATGTTAGGTTAGGTTAGGTTAGGGTTAGGGTTAGGTTAGGTTAGGTTAGGTTAGGTTACGTTAGGTTAGGTTAAGTTAGGGTTAGGTTAGGTTAGGTTACATTAGGTTAGGTTAGGTTAGGGTTAGGGTTAGGTTAGGTTAGGTTAGGTTAGGTTAGGGTTAGAGTAGGTTAGGTTAGGTTAGGTTATGTTAGGGTTAGGTTAGGTTAGGTTAGGTTAGGTTAGGTTAGGGTTAGGTTAGGTTAGGTTAGGTTAGGGTTAGGTTAGGATAGGTTAGGTTAGGTTAGGTTAGGGTTAGGTTAGGTTAGGTTAGGTTAGGTTAGGTTAGGTTAGGGTTAGGTTAGGTTAGGTTAGGGTTAGGTTAGGTTAGGTTAGGTTTGGTTAGGTTAGGTTAGGTTAGGTTAGGGTAGGTTAGGTTAGGTTAATTAGGTTAGGTTAGGTTAGGGTTAGGTTAGGTTAGGTTACGTTAGGTTAGGTTACGTTAGGTTAGGTTAGGATAGGTTAGGGTTAGGTTAGGTTAGGTTACGTTATATGTTAGGTTAGGTTAGGGTTAGGTTAGGTTAGGTTAGGTTAGGTTAGGTTAGGTTACGTTAGGTTAGGTACGTTAGGTTTGGTTAGGTTAGGTTAGGTGAGGTTAGGGTTAGGTTAGGTTAGGTTACGTTAGGTTAGGTTTAGGTTAGGGTTAGGGTTAGGTTAGGTTAGGTTAGGTTAGGTTAGGTTTGGTTAGGGTAGGTTAGGTTGGGTTAGTTAGGTTAGGTTAGGTTAGGTTAGGTTAGGGTAGGTTAAGTTAGGTTAGGTTAGGTTAGGTTAGGTTAGGTTAGGGTAGGTTAGGTTAGGTTAGGTTAGGTTAGGTAGGTTAGGGTAGGTTAGGTTAGGTAGGTTAGGTTAGGTTAGGTTAGGTTAGGTGGGTAGGTTAGGTTAGGTAGTTAGGTTAGGTTCGTTAGGTTAGGTTAGGTTAGGTAGGTTAGGTTAGGTTAGGTTGTTAGGTTAGGTTAGGTTAGGTTAGGTTAGGTTAGGTTAGGTTAGGTTAGGTTAGGTTAGGTTAGGTTAGGTTAGTTGTAGCCCTCGAGCCACTTCGTCCATCTCTGACTCCCACAAGGCACAACCACCTCCGTTAATCACAATAGGAGTACATATTCCTGGAACATAAGAAATTTACGTACATATCCCCTACATCATGGTCCCTGGAGCTGGTCCCTGGAGCTGGTCCCTGGAGCTGGTCCTTAGTGCTGGTCCCTGGAGCTGGTCCCTGGAACTGGTCCCCTGGAGGTGGTCCCTAGAGCTGGTCCCCTGGAGCTGGTCCGTGGAGCTGGTCCCTAGAGCTGGTCCCTGAAGCTGGTCCCTGGAGCTGGTCCTTAGTGCTGGTCCCTGGAGCTGGTCCCTGGAACTTGTCCCCTGGAGGTGGTCCCTAGAGCTGGTCCCCTGGAGCTGGTCCGTGGAGCTGGTCCCTAGAGCTGGTCCCTGAAGCTGGTCCCTGGAGCTGGTCCTTAGTGCTGGTCCCTGGAGCTGGTCCCTGGAACTGGTCCCCTGGAGGTGGTCCCTGGAGCTGGTCCCCTGGAGCTGGTCCCTGGAGCTGGTCCCTGGAGCTGGTCCCTGGAGCTGGTCCCTGGAGCTGGTCCCTGAAGCTGGTCCCTGGAGCTGGTCCCTGGAGCTGGTCCCTAGAGCTGGTCCTTAGTGCTGGTCCCTGGAGCTGGTCCCTGAAGCTAGTCCCTGGAGCTGGTCCCTAGTGTTGGTCCCTGGAGCTGGTCCTTGGAGCTGGTCCCTGGAGCTGGTCCCTGGAGCTGGTCCTTGGAGCTGGTCCCTGGAGCTGGTCCCTGGAGTTGGTCCCTGGAGCTGGTCCCTGGACTGGTCCCTGGAGCTGGTCCGTGGAGCTGGTCCCTGGAGCTGGTCCCCTGGACTGGTCCCTGGAGCTGGTCCCCTGGAGCTGGTCCCTGAAGCTAGTCCCTGGAGCTGGTCCCTAGTGTTGGTCCCTGGAGCTGGTCCTTGGAGCTGGTCCCTGGAGCTGGAGCTCCCTGGAGCTGGTCCGTGGAGCTGGTCCGTGGAGCTGGTCCCTGGAGCTGGTCCCTGGAGCTGGTCCCTGGAGCTGGTCCCCTGGAGCTGGTCCCTGGAGCTGGTCCTTAGTGCTGGTCCCTGGAGCTGGTCCCTGGAGCTGGTCCCTGGAGCTGGTCCTTAGTGCTGGTCCTTGGAGCTGGTCCCTCTAACTGGTCCCTGGAGTTTGTCCCTGGAGCTGGTCCCTGGAGCTGGTCCCTGGAGCTGGTCCTTAGTGCTGGTCCCTGGAGCTGGTCCCCTGGAGCTGGTCCCTGGAGCTGGTCCCTGGAGCTGGTCCCTGGAACTGGTCCCTTGAGCTGGTCCTTAGTGCTGGTCCCTGGAGCTGGTCCTTAGTGCTGGTCCCTGAAGCTGGTCCCTGGAGCTGGTCCTTAGTGCTGGTCCCTGGAGCTGGTCCCTGGAACTGGTCCCTGGAGCTGGTCCCCTGGAGGTGGTCCCTGGAGCTGGTCCCTGGAGCTGGTCCCCTGGAGCTGGTCCCCTGGAGCTGGTCCCTGGAGCTGGTCCCTCTAACTGGTCCCTGGAGTTTGTCCCTGGAGCTGGTCCCTGGAGCTGGTCCCCTGGAGCTGGTCCCTGGAGCTGGTCCCTCTAACTGGTCCCTGGAGTTTGTCCCTGGAGCTGGTCCCTGGAGCTGGTCCCTGGAACTGGTCCCTGGAGCTGGTCCCCTGGAGCTGGTCCCTGGAGCTGGTCCTTAGTGCTGGTCCCTGGAGCTGGTCCCTGGAGCTGGTCCCTGGAGCTGGTCCCTGGAGCTGGTCCCCTGGAGCTGGTCCCTGGAGCTGGTCCCTGGAGCTGGTCCTTAGTGCTGGTCCCTGGAGCTGGTCCCTCTAACTGGTCCCTGGAGTTTGTCCCTGGAGCTGGTCCCTGGAGCTGGTCCCTGGAACTGGTCCCCTGGAGCTGGTCCCTGGAGCTGGTCCCTGGAGCTGGTCCTTATTGCTGGTCCCTGGAGCTGGTCCCCTGGAGCTGGTCCCTGGAGCTGGTCCCTGGAGCTGGTCCCTGGAGCTGGTCCCCTGGAGCTGGTCCCTGGAGCTGGTCCCTGGAGCTGGTCCCTCTAAACTGGTCCCTGGAGCTGGGCCCCTGGAGCTGGTCCCTCTAAACTGGTCCCTGGAGCTGGTCCCCTGGAGCTGGTCCCTGGAGCTGGTCCCTGGAGCTGGTCCCTCTAAACTGGTCCCTGGAGCTGGTCCCCTGGAGCTGGTCCCTCTAAACTGGTCCCTGGAGCTGGTCCCCTGGAGCTGGTCCCTCTAAACTGGTCCCTGGAGCTGGTCCCTGGAGCTGGTCCCTCTAAACTGGTCCCTGGAGCTGGTCCCCTGGAGCTGGTCCCTGGAACTGGTCCCTCTTAACTGGTCCCTGGAGCTGGTCCCCTGTAGTTGGTCCCTGGAGCTGGTCCCCTGGAGCTGGTCCCTGGAGCTGGTCCCTCTAAACTGGTCCCTGGAGCTGGTCCCTGGAGCTGGTCCCTCTAAACTGGTCCCTGGAGCTGGTCCCTGGAACTGGGCTTTCTAAACTGGTCCCTGGAGCTGGTCCTCTGGAGCTGGTCCTCTGGAGGTGGTCCTCTGGAGGTGGTCCTCTGGAGGTGGTCCCTGGAGCTGGTCCTCTGGAGCTGGTCCCTGGAGCTGGTCCCAGGAGCTGGTTCCTGGAGCTGGTCCCTGGAGCTGGTCCCTGGAGCTGGTCCCTGGAGCTAGTCCCAGGAGCTGGTCCCTCTAACTGGTCCCTGGAGCTGTTCCCTGGAGCTGGTCCCTGGAGCTGGTCCCTGGAGCTGGTCCCTAGAGCTGGTCCCTGGAGCTGGTCCCTGGAGCTAGTCCCTGGAGCTGGTCCCTGGAACTGGTCCCTCTAACTGGTCCCTGGAGCTGGTCCCTGGAGCTGGCCCCTAGTGTTGGTCCCTGGAGCTGGTCCCTGGAGCTGGTCCCTAGAGCTGGTCCCTGGAGCTAGTCCCTGGAGCTGGTCCCTGGAACTGGTCCCTCTAACTGGTCCCTGGAGCTGGTCCCTGGAGCTGGTCCCTGGAGCTGGTCCCTGCAGCTGGTCCCCTGGAGCTGGTCTCTGGAGCTGGTCCCAGGAGCTGGTCCCTGGAGCTGGTCCCTGGAACTGGTCCCTGGAGCTGGTCCCTGGAACTGGTCCCTGGAGCTGGTCCCTGGAACTGGTCCCTGGAGCTGGTCCCTGGAACTGGTCCCTGGAGCTGGTCCCCTGGAGCTGGTCCCTCGAGCTGGTCCCTGGAGCTGGTCCCTGGAGCTGGTCCCTGGAACTGGTCCCTGGAGCTGGTCCCTGGAGCTGGTCCCTGGAACTGGTCCCTGGAGCTGGTCCCCTGGAGCTGGTCCCTGGAGCTGGTCCCTGGCGCTGGTCCCTGGAGCTGGTCCCTGGAGCTGGTCCCTGGAACTGGTCCCTGGAGCTGGTCCCTGGCGCTGGTCCCTGGAGCTGGTCCCTGGAGCTGGTCCCTGGAACTGGTCCCTGGAGCTGGTCCCTGGAGCTGGTCCCTGGAGCTGGTCCCTGGAACTGGTCCCTGGAGCTGGTCCCTGGAACTGGTCCCTGGAACTGGTCCCTGGAGCTGGTCCCTGGAACTGGTCCCTGGAGCTGGTCCCTGGAACTGGTCCCTGGAGCTGGTCCCTGGAACTGGTCCCTGGAGCTGGTCCCTGGAGCTGTTCCCTGGAGCTAGTCCCTGGAACTGGTCCCTGGAGCTGGTCCCTGGAACTGGTCCCTGGAGCTGGTCCCTGGAGCTGGTCCCTGGAACTGGTCCCTGGAACTGGTCCCTGGAGCTGGTCCCTGGAACTGGTCCCTGGAGCTGGTCCCTGGAACTGGTCCCTGGAGCTGGTCCCTGGAGCTGGTCCCTGGAGCTGGTCCCTGGAACTGGTCCCTGGAGCTGGTCCCTGGAACTGGTCCCTGGAGCTGGTCCCTGGAGCTGGTCCCTGGAACTGGTCCCTGGAACTGGTCCCTGGAGCTGGTCCCTGGAACTGGTCCCTGGAGCTGGTCCCTGGAGCTGGTCCCTGGAGCTGGTCCCTGGAACTGGTCCCTGGAGCTGGTCCCTGGAACTGGTCCCTGGAGCTGGTCCCTGGAGCTGGTCCCTGGAACTGGTCCCTGGAACTGGTCCCTGGAGCTGGTCCCTGGAACTGGTCCCTGGAGCTGGTCCCTGGAGCTGGTCCCTGGAGCTGGTCCCTGGAGCTGTAAGGGTGGTGGGTGGTTGTGGTGGGTCCTTAACTGTGTAGTTCTTTCATCTGAGTTGATCACAAATTCTTTATTGTGTGTTGTTCTTGCCTCCTCGGCCTCTCAGCATTTACTTTTCATATATATCTTTCATAAATGTGCCTATGTATCCTCAAGTAGTTTTACATAAGTTTTCATTACCTATTCAATATATGGATAATTGAAATCACTCATGATGAGGATATTTGCTGTCATTCTAACAGCTAAATATGTCATGCATTGAATTATGTTCACAGGTGTTTACTTGTTTGTGTAATTTACTGTCTAAATCTGCTCAGTTAGATGTGCTTACAGGACAAGTTAGGCTCTTGGGCCCCCATTTCCCAAATATTTGTAGTTCAGTGCATCGACTCACATTTCACGTATTCATTTTGAAAGCTACATATAAAATTATGTGTTGCGTTAGGTTGAATGACTAGTTCTTCACAACTCCTGTGCTGAGAAAGTTCTCTCTAACAGTTCTCTCTCAGTTCCAAGCTGAGGATAATGTTTGTTTGCGTACGTTGTCATTATCTCCCTTCCTCCCCTCTGTAGAATCTTGTATTTCGTTACTATGTCTCCCCGCTGTTCTTCCTCTTCTCCAGTGTGTTGAGTGTCTAGATCCTTCAGTCTGGCCTTGAAGCTTAGGATCCTCGACTCCGGAACGAGTTTTGCTGCTTATCTTTCCTTCAGGAGCTGCATATTCAAAGGTGCGTCTAACATAGGTTGTATATAGGATACATTAATTTTGCATCCGCAGTTTCCAATTTCTTCTAA
>WNGS01069771.1:5000-11406 GCA_020271785.1 Procambarus virginalis | reverse complement strand
GCCTGGAGTGCAACTTCTCCTGGGCAACGACTTGGCAGAAGACCTGCAACCGACCAACTTGATCGTCGGGGACAAACCCCAGGTGGGTAACTCTGTGTTGGATAATCCGATTTTTAAGCATGTTCCAGCAAAGGTTCAAGAGAGTGATGAAGTTTCTCCTCCTGTGATGGTGACCACCCGTGCTCAAGCTGCACGACCACAGCCAGCTGACTCTACTGCTACCGCTGTCCCTCAAGACCCTTCGAAACTACCCCTAATCTGACCGCTTTGGAGTTCCGTAAGTTACAGAGGGAAGATCTTACCTTGACACCATTATTCTTTCAGGCTGAGACTCAATCCGACAGTATTCCTGGGTTCTTCTTGGGGAACGAGTTACTCTATCGCAGATATAGACCCAGTAAACTGAAGGAGGAGGACGATTGGGGAGACGTTGAACAACTAGTGATTCCTACCAGCCTGCGGCTCACAATTCTACACCTGGCCCACGGAGCACTGTCACACTACGGGTTCAACAAGACTTACCATGGGATTCGACAAGACTACTACTGGCCAGGTATGGTTAACGATGTCAAGAAACATGTCAAATTGTGCCACGTGTGTCAGATGGCAGGTAAACCAAACGTTTCCATTCCCAGAGCACCACTGACACCCATCCAGGTGCCTGAGGAACCGTTCCACAGACTTATTATTGACTGTGTTGGTCCTTTGCCTCGGACCAGTGCCGGCAACGCCTATATCTTAACCATCCTGTGTCCTACCACCAGATTCCCCATAGCAGTTCCAGTGAAAAACATTACGGCTGCTACAGTGGTGAAGAATCTACTGAAAATCTTCACCCAGTATGGATTTCCGAGGGAGATTCAGAGCGACTGTGGCACCAACTTCACCAGTGATCTCTTCAAACGGACTCTGGAGGAGTTCAACATCAAACAGGTACTGTCCAGCCCCTATCATCCTGCTTCACAGGGTTCTCTTGAGCGTAGTCATCAGACTATCAAGCACTCCTAAAAAAGTTTTGCAATGAGACCTCTAAGGATTGGGATAGGCAACTTGATCTCATTATGTGTATTTTCAGAAGTCTTCCCAACGAGTCACTAGGAGTATCTCCTTATGAGATGCTCTACAGACGTAAGTGCCGTACACTTCTCAAGGCTTTCAAGGACTCTCTACGTGATGCCACCCTCAGTGAGCATCAGAATGTGCCCCAGTTTCTACAAAACCTCCGACACATTCTAGAGAGGGTCCATTTCTTTGCCAGCAACAACCTACAGAAAGCCCAAGAGAGGATGAAGACTCGTTACGACCAGCACTGCCAAGTAAGGAAGTTTAAACCGGGAGACTTAGTCCTTGCCTATTTCCCTATCCCAGGTTCTCCTTTGCAAAACAGGTTTTCAGGACCCTACCGTGTTAAGGAGTGCTGGAATAACTTCAACTACGTTATCGAGACCCCCGATAGGCGGCGGAAGACCCAGCTCTGCCACATCAACCTGCTGAAACTTTACCATGGTGTTCCTCTCACTGTGCTAACCAACTTTACCACCTTTTCAGGTCCATACAGCCACAGTGAGACCTTCCCTGCTTCTCCTTCAGAAAGCACTGACACTGAGACAGCGCTTTCTAATTCGGAAATCTTTACTGACATTCACAATCACTTTCAGGACGATAATAGTGCTTCACTCATCAAGCTCATCAGAGAACATCAGGAGTTGTTTCGAGATGATCCACAAGAGTGTACTGTGACTCGGCACGACATCCAACTGCTACCCGACACCCAGCCGATTCGCCAACCATTCTACCGAATCAGCCCTAGCAAGAAGGAAGTCATGCGTGCTGAGGTACAGTACCTCTTGGACCATGGACTGGCTACCCCCTGTGAGTCCCCCTGGGCCTCACCATGTATCTTGGTTCCCAAACCTCACGGTACGATCAGGCTTTGTACTGATTATAGGAAACTCAACAAAGTCACCGTCAAAGATGCATACCCATTACCTAGGATTGACGACATGCTTGACGCCATTGGTAATGCCCGCTACCTGTCCCAGGTGGACTTACTCAAGGGCTATTACCAGGTGTGCTTAACGGAGCGAGCTAAAGAACTGTCTGCCTTTATCACCCCTTTCGGACTTTTCAGGTATAACCGCCTTCCCTTTGGACTCTGCAATGCCCCGGCCACCTTTCAGAGAGCTGTCAACCGCGTCATCCAGGGCTTGGACAACACCTACGCCTATTTGGATGATATCGTTGTAGCATCCAACACCTGGAGCGAACACCTGCTCCAGCTACAACGATTGTTCACCAAGCTCCTGAAAGCCGGCCTCACCATCAATCTGGGCAAGTCCACTTTTACCAAAGGTAAAGTGCGGTATCTGGGTCATGTTATAGGGAGTGGCAGCCTGGCTCCGTTAAATATCCACACTCAAGTCATCAGAGAGTATCCACAGCCTACTACCAGGAAGCAGCTCCTGCGCTTCCTTGGTCTTGCTTCTTATTACCGTAGGTTTGTGAGGAACTTTAGCACTGTTGCAACACCCTTAATCATCTTAACCAGTCCCAAGCAACGGTATAATTGGACCATGGAGCAAACCGTTGCTTTCGAACAACTCAAATTCCTCCTCTGTTCTAATCCTATTCTCGCCTCACCAGATACCAAGAAGCCTTTCATCCTCCATGTCGACGCCAGTGGTACCGGCATCGGTTGTGTATTAATGCAGCAACGAGGTGAGGAGGTTCTACCTGTCAGTTACTACAGCTACAAGTTGAAGCCTCATCAGAAAAACTACAGCACTATAGAGAAGGAACTCCTCTCCATCGTCCTGAGCTTGCAACACTTTGCACCCTATCTGCAAGGTGCTAGGTCCACTACCATCTATTCGGATCACAATCCTCTACGCTTCCTACATCAAGCCCAATTCAATAACCAACGTCTGCTGCAATGGGCTTTATATCTTCAAGGCTTCAATCTGAAGATCTGTTACATCAAGGGGCCTGATAACATCATCGCCGACGCCCTATCTAGAGTTCATGAGGTAGACGCAACTCCATCTATCACTCTACCTCCCGAGAACGTGACTTCACCGGAACCGCAGGCTTCGGGGGAGAGTTGTGACGATAATCTGTTCCAAGAGATTTAGCCTGCTCTTCCCTTCTATCATCACGTTCCACGCTATATTCAAGATACGTTTTACAGTAGCTTAAACGTATATCAAGACAGCCACACGCACCTGCATACTCCCCCTCCCCCCACTCCTGCACACCTGGTCTCCACGCCGACCCTTCAACTGCTGCAGTCCCAGTCTCAAGCTACCGAGTTGCCGGCCTTCCTGCATTCTCATTGGCCGTTCGAGAACACACCACTCCAGTCCTACACCAACCACGTTCCTCGCCAAGGCAATGTCGGGGTCGACCTGCAATACCACCATCAGAATATCTCGTGCTCTTAAGCTGTGAACACCTAGTTGATTCACCTCGTGTGATCAAATAATGATTTATAGCTAGTGCATATATTCCCAGCACCATTTTTATATTAACCATTATTGTATGTCATTTATGTCCCATTGTTAACGTAAAATCATTCATTTCTATGTTTAGTTATTTTTCACTTGTTAACTTGCACGTTGTTCAGCCAAGGAATTGTCTTTATTTTACTTTGTGTTCTAGAGTAATTCAATTTCATTGTTTATATTTGTGTTTCTTGTGTCTTACCTTACCTTACCACAGACTATCAGGCAAGCAGTCACTTTTTTTTCTCTCTATGTGTGACCCGGCATTGACATCTGCCATTGGAAGACTGCCAAACACCATTTCCAACCGTCACACATATATATATATATATATATATATATATATATATATATATATATATATATATATATATATATATATATATTGTCGGGGTTCACGGTTCGGGTTAAGCAACGGTAGACTAGATATCCTCTCGAGGTTGTTGCTCTGACAATAACCCTTACTCACCGTCATTCTGCGGGTCTTCCCTCGATCCTCTCGGCGCCACTGCACGCCCAGGAGAGTACCCCCAGTCGATCTCCCAACTGGCCTCAAGGTCGTAGAGTGAGTGGAGACACAGATTGTTCCCTCAATCTGTGTGCCCACCCCGGCAAAGAACTATCACACAGCCTTCAAGGTCGCCAACTGGTGTTTTTAGGTGTCCAGTAACACCACAGTGGTGTTGTGTAATTGTAGTAATTGTGGCAAGAGCAAGTTCGTCTAGTTTGGTCTCAGGCTAGTAATTATTCCTGTCACTCTTTTATCTCCTTTTGGCAGTCACAAGATGAATGGAGGGGATGATATAAACACCAACGAGTTTTGGTATTTTACTTAAAAACAACGAGAAACATATGCATCAATAAACATATCAGGATCAAGTACATAAACTGCTCTCTCCTCGGCAAATCATCTGGAACGCACCAATATGGCAACACGCTCCCTCATTAACGTCACTTGTCAAAACCAGCTGATCTCGCTGGGCCTAACGCTCGTGAGAAAAGTTATTTGCTTGTTGGTGGCGTTGCGATACACCACTTCACTGGTCTCACGATCAATATCTTATTCTCACTGCACTCAAAGTGACTTTTCACCGTACCAAGAAGATTACGCTATTCTTAATAATATTTACTATGCACTCACTTGATCATTGTACTGTTCTTTAAATCTATACTTCCTCTTAAAGAGATATCACTGGCAATCACTTCACATATATGAGATTATTCAGTACACAGGCATATACATTGATAAATCATTAATCAATACACAGGTATATATATATATAAATCATCAATCAATACACAGGCATTTATATAAAGTCTGGGCTCATAGCCTAACACCAATATCTGGTTCACTACTAATATATATAATAATAATCACAGGAAATGAATTATAGTCACAACAAATTCCTTAGTAAATTCTGGTGCTTGCGCACACCCACATATAGATATATGTAAACGGATACTGTGAGTACTCTGGGTAGCCTCACCACACACTGTGCTCTCTGTGACTTAAATTCAGGTGAGACTTGCTCACGACATATAAAATATTCTGACAAATATATATAGCTAACTAAAGGGGAAATGGGAGGGTAACTGTAAACACCTACTTCACCTATCCTAGGACGGGAGTTGAGTTGTAGGTCCTGGTCCAGGCTCTCCCCTCGTACACCTTCCAGAAACACAAGCCAACGTCCTAGGATGATCGTGTCTCGCCGCTTCAGTACACTGCAGGTCCGTGCTCCTCCTCCAGTACGTTGCAGGGTTGGAGTCGGTCTCCTCGCCGTCAACTTTCCTCCCAACTACGGCAGCCAGCCTACGTCTCGGCGGTCGTCGTTCGTTTCCCAATTAGTTCCTTGTCACTGTACTCCCAGAGGAACTGCCTCTCACCACTACGATGTCACTGTGAAGTTATCAGATGTCCCAGACGATACTGCTTAAGCTCCACACGCACAGCACCCGACTTCAGAGCACTTGAAGCTCACTACACTGTCAATTCCCTCGTCGTCTAGGTATGTCACTAGGTATTCAGGAAGACTTCTCGACGTGCTTGCATCCAACTGATGACTCGTAGGGTTCCACGTAGGTACAGTTACTGTCAAACTTGACAGGATCGTCGATCACACGTTCAACCTAGTTGACAAGGTGGTCAACTAGGTTCGCTCACGGTGGAATGGCCCAGCCACTAAACTGTCTCCTATTCTGGTGAACTGCCAAGGACGTCGCACACGTCAATGCCCGGCCCACTTCCTGCAACGCACCTGTCCCAGAGCACTTACTGCTCAATATTCCGTCGATTCCCTATCTGACCCACACCTGGGTTGAAGGAAGACCTCACAGAGTGCGTGCTGACAACAGGAGACGCTTATATCCACCGGAGCTCGGGTAATCCGTCACTCTGACAGGATGACCGGTCGCATGTCCTGCCTCTCGGACGCGTCGTGTGAGACTGATGGCGCCAACCTGTCACTGCGGCTCGACCCCCTGCCTATGTGACGTCACATTTTCCAAAGTAGGTTTTCATTGGCTCCCAGTGCCACGTCGCTGGTGACCAATCTGGCGACACTGACGTCACAGTTTTGGCGGGAGACCAGAGCAGCCAGCGCCATATTGGCTTCCTAAAGGGCCTATCCCACAGGCCAAAATACTATACTTTCACGAATTTCTCGGCTCAGCGAGAATACTATTCTCTCCCACATATGTTCAATTGACGCCCGCAACGTAGAGAACGCTCGGGAATAGTGGACATGACTCTTACAACAAGCGTGGGAGAATTAGAAGGAGGGGGAACACCGTCACAATATATATATGTATATATATGTATATGTATATGTATATGTATATATATATATATATATATATATATATATATATATATATATATATATATATATATATATATATATATA
>WNGS01069771.1:0-2500 GCA_020271785.1 Procambarus virginalis | reverse complement strand
GGTCAAGTGGTTTAAGGCGTCCCTGTACATACCAGTTGCGTTGCTCCTGGGAGTATGGGTTCGAGTCACTTCTGGGGTGTGAGTTTTCAGTTGTATCTAGTCCTGGGGACCATTCAGGCTTGTTTGCATTTGTGTTCCTCACGTGTTGCCCCAAAAAATGAGGTGATTTGATAAAATGCTATGCCCAAGATAACCATCCAGGTGCCGGCGGGGAAGTGGTTCATATAGCTCAGGCTATCACTTCCTTATGTCCGGTCGTGATGGTCAAGTGGTTTAAGGCGTCCCTGTACATACCAGTTGCGTTGCTCCTGGGAGTATGGGTTCGAGTCACTTCTGGGGTGTGAGTTTTCAGTTGTATCTAGTCCTGGGGACCATTCAGGCTTGTTTGCATTTGTGTTCCTCACGTGTTGCCCCAAAAAATGAGGTGATTTGATAAAATGCTATGCCCAAGATAACCATCCAGGTGCCGGCGGGGAAGTGGTTCATATAGCTCAGGCTATCACTTCCTTATGTCCGGTCGTGATGGTCAAGTGGTTTAAGGCGTCCCTGTACATACCAGTTGCGTTGCTCCTGGGAGTATGGGTTCGAGTCACTTCTGGGGTGTGAGTTTTCAGTTGTATCTAGTCCTGGGGACCATTCAGGCTTGTTTGCATTTGTGTTCCTCACGTGTTGCCCCAAAAAATGAGGTGATTTGATAAAATGCTATGCCCAAGATAACCATCCAGGTGCCGGCGGGGAAGTGGTTCATATAGCTCAGGCTATCACTTCCTTATGTCCGGTCGTGATGGTCAAGTGGTTTAAGGCGTCCCTGTACATACCAGTTGCGTTGCTCCTGGGAGTATGGGTTCGAGTCACTTCTGGGGTGTGAGTTTTCAGTTGTATCTAGTCCTGGGGACCATTCAGGCTTGTTTGCATTTGTGTTCCTCACGTGTTGCCCCAAAAAATGAGGTGATTTGATAAAATGCTATGCCCAAGATAACCATCCAGTGCCGGCGGGGAAGTGGTTCATATAGCTCAGGCTATCACTTCCTTATGTCCGGTCGTGATGGTCAAGTGGTTTAAGGCGTCCCTGTACATACCAGTTGCGTTGCTCCTGGGAGTATGGGTTCGAGTCACTTCTGGGGTGTGAGTTTTCAGTTGTATCTAGTCCTGGGGACCATTCAGGCTTGTTTGCATTTGTGTTCCTCACGTGTTGCCCCAAAAAATGAGGTGATTTGATAAAATGCTATGCCCAAGATAACCATCCAGGTGCCGGCGGGGAAGTGGTTCATATAGCTCGGCTATCACTTCCTTATGTCCGGTCGTGATGGTCAAGTGGTTTAAGGCGTCCCTGTACATACCAGTTGCGTTGCTCCTGGGAGTATGGGTTCGAGTCACTTCTGGGGTGTGAGTTTTCAGTTGTATCTAGTCCTGGGGACCATTCAGGCTTGTTTGCATTTGTGTTCCTCACGTGTTGCCCCAAAAAATGAGGTGATTTGATAAAATGCTATGCCCAAGATAACCATCCAGTGCCGGCGGGGAAGTGGTTCATATAGCTCAGGCTATCACTTCCTTATGTCCGGTCGTGATGGTCAAGTGGTTTAAGGCGTCCCTGTACATACCAGTTGCGTTGCTCCTGGGAGTATGGGTTCGAGTCACTTCTGGGGTGTGAGTTTTCAGTTGTATCTAGTCCTGGGGACCATTCAGGCTTGTTTGCATTTGTGTTCCTCACGTGTTGCCCCAAAAAATGAGGTGATTTGATAAAATGCTATGCCCAAGATAACCATCCAGTGCCGGCGGGGAAGTGGTTCATATAGCTCAGGCTATCACTTCCTTATGTCCGGTCGTGATGGTCAAGTGGTTTAAGGCATCCCTGTACATACCAGTTGCGTTGCTCCTGGGAGTATGGGTTCGAGTCACTTCTGGGGTGTGAGTTTTCAGTTGTATCTAGTCCTGGGGACCATTCAGGCTTGTTTGCATATATATATATATATATATATATATATATATATATATATATATATATATATATATATATATATATTAACCTAGAAGAGGTACCACCTCTGGTGCAAGTGTAGGGACCCATAGCCTCGGAGAAGAAATAAAGAGTACTCAGAGAAGACCTTGTGGATCCTCACTGAACACTTTGATATTTTCTTCTCCTACCACCCCTATTCTTTTGGTATGTGTGTATCCTTATCTAACTTTATTTGAAAATGTCATTACACAAAAAAGTTTCAATATTGATTACATGCAGGGTACAAGGCTGCTTGTCACAAGTTGAAAGCTCCTCCAGCTCCTCAGATGGCGGGCAGGAACCATGGATGCAGTGAGCATTTCCTCTCTGGATTGCCACACTGAGGCGCTGAAAAGAAAACTGGCAGCTCTAGGGTCTCTTGTTGTTTCGATTAGCTTAGACCCCAACTCCTTCAAAAAGCTAGCAGCACTTTTACCCCAGGCACCAAGTGTCTCTGAGGCAATGGGACAAAGTAGTGGTGCTCAAGGTCTCTGTATTTAC
>WNGS01069758.1:0-23558 GCA_020271785.1 Procambarus virginalis | reverse complement strand
ACAAGGCAATAATGCGTGAACGCCATCCTACACCCACTGTAGATGATATGATATACCGCTTGAATGGTGCAACTGTATTCAGCAAGTTAGATTTAAACAAGGGCTATCATCAGCTTGAACTTGATGATGAGAGTCGATTCATCACAACGTTTACGACACATCGAGGTCTGTATAGGTACAAGCGCCTGAGTTTTGGTATTAACAGTGCTGCTGAAGTATTCCAGCACATCATCAGCCAGGTATTGCAAGATATACCTAATGCTGACAACATGTCTGATGACATCATTGTTTATGGCCGTACCCAAGCTGAACACGACAAAGCTCTTCGTGCAACATTGCAACGCTTACGAGAAAAGAATTTGACGCTAAGCCGAGCAAAGTGTGAGTTCAATCAACATAAAATTGAATTCTTTGGACATGTACTTAGTGACAAAGGTCTGTCTCCAGATCCTAAGAAAGTTGCAGATATCAAGAATGCTGCACCTCCTTCAACATCCACTGAAGTACATAGTTTTCTGGGAATGGCAAACTACTGTTCTCGCTTCATTCCAGATTTTGCTACCATTACGAAGCCTCTACGTGAGCTCCTGAAGAAAAATGCATCATGGTACTGGAGCGATGTCGAGCAAAATGCATTTGATGCTGTGAAAGATGCACTAGTAGAAAATGCGACTGCTGCATACTTTGATCCATCAATGGACACTGAGTTAACGGTGGATGCTAGTCCTGTTGGTTTAGGTGCTGTGTTAGCCCAACACAAACCTGGTCAACCAGATTCAAGAGTAGTAATTGCCTACGCCAGCCGTTCTCTCACAGATGTTGAGCAACGATACAGTCAGACAGAGAAGGAAGCTCTTGCTCTTGTATGGGGCTGTGAACACTTCAATGTGTATCTGCTTGGTGCACCCTTTACCACGATAGTCACTGACCACAAACCGTTGGAGACCATCTTCAATAATCCAAAGTCCAAACCACCAGCTCGCATTGAGAGATGGGCTCTTCGTCTGCAACCATACAACTTTACGGTGAAATACAAGCCAGGTGCAGGCAATCCCGCTGATTACATCAGTCGACATCCTGCCAACAGTTTCACCATCACCAAGCATCAGCAAGTTGCCGAGGAATATGTACACTCTGTAACCTGTGATGCAGTCCCCAAGGCTCTCACTCTTGACGAAATCCGTACTGCAACCCTAGAGGACCCAACTCTGCAAGCAACAGTGGATGCATTGACTAAGAAAAAGTTTCCACGCATCCCACCCTCAGGAGTTGACCAAGATGCATTCAAAGCACTTGAACGCATCCAGACAGAATTAAGTGTTACGCAACAACGCGACACCGTGCTGCGAGGTACTCGTATCGTCATTCCAGCTGTTCTCCAGCAACGTGCTCTGAAGCTTGCACATCAAGGACACCAAGGTCTTGTAAGGACCAAACAGCTGCTACGAGAAAAGGTGTGGTTTCCTGGCATTGATCGTCAAGCTAAGGACATGCATGATGCCTGTGTCCCTTGCCAAGCTGCAGTGGATACTTCAAGACCAACACCTCTACAACCTTCACCACTACCTGCTGCACCATGGATGGAAGTATCGATGGATTTCTGTGGACCGCTACCAACTGGAGAGTACTTGATGGTAGTCATTGATGATCACTCACGTTATCCAGAAGTAGAAATCATCACTTCCACATCTGCAAAGGCTGTCATCCCGAAACTCGACAAGATCTTTTCAAACTTTGGCATTCCTGAAGTTGTCAAGACGGACAATGGACCGCCATTTAATGGACAAGACTTTGTCAACTTTGCTGAGCATATTGGATTCAAACACCGCCGTGTGATGCCACTACATCCTCAAGCAAATGGAGAAGTAGAGAGATTCATGCAACCTCTCATGAAAGCTGTACGCTGTGCTCATGCCGAAGGACGATCCTGGAAACAAGCTATGTATGCTTTTCTCAGGAACTACCGTGCAACACCGCATGGAACACTGGGCAAGTCGCCTGGCAAACTTTTATTTGGACGTCCTATGAGAATCGCACTACCTGTCATGCAAGCCAAGGTAACGGATAAACGTCTCGCTCAGAAGGATGCACTAGCGAAGGGCAAAATGAAAATTGCTCATGATCAACGTGCAAAGGAACAATTCATAAAGGTTGGAGATACTGTTCTCGTTAAAAAGAAAAAAGAGGGAAAGCTAGATATGCCGTATGATACAAAACCATATAAAGTGATTAGTGTAAAAGGAACTATGGTAACAGCGAGTAATAGAGATCATAGTATAACACGTAATATGGCTTATTTCAAAGTGATTCCATATAGTGTAGAAAATGATGAAGTGCAAAGTCGTGCAAAAGAAAAAGAAAAAATGAGTTATAACTCGATAAACAATTCATCGAGGGATGTTTTGTATTTAAGGACTCTCGTCCAAAACGACATGTTAAACGCCCTACACGATATGATGATTAATTGTGTTCCTATGTAATGCAAAGTATTTACTTGTTATGCTAAACTAAATTTAATATTGTTTGAATAATGCAGATCTCTCATTCAATATTTTGTAACTTTGTATTACAGTTTCTTTCATGTTTGTTTAACATTGCATATGTATTTTTAACATTGAAATCCTTTGTGGTAAAGTTTGTTTAAATTCTTTGTGTGCTTAATTAATGGTAAATATATGCAATATCTCTTGATATGTTAATAACTTACTTTGTGTCAATAACTTTGCTTTGTGCTACAAGCATGGTAGACATCCTGTATTCATTCTTTTTAAAGAAAAGGAGGGATGTCATGTTCACAGAAAATGGTACCATCCGTTTTCTATGTGCGGCGGCTGGACGCCAAGAGACAAGGTAAACAGCACACAGGACGCCTGCCAAGCTTGGGAGCTACTCTATCATGTAATCGTTTATTATTATTAAAGTCAGTAACCAGGAATGACTTTACATCAACCTTACTACCAAGACTATCTCAGCTATACACAGACACCACACCACCCATCACCGCCGCCACCACCACCCATCACCGCCGCCACCACCACTCACCACCGCTGCCACCACCAGCCGCCACCGCCCGCCACCAACCGCCACCAGCCTCCATCACCGTCACCAGCCGCCACCGCCACCACCAGCCGCCATCACCACCACCACGAGCTGCCACCGCCTCCAGCCGCCACCGCTGCCACCAGCCGCCATCACCGCCACCACCAGCCGCCATCAGCTGTCTCCGCCAGCCGCCATCAGCTGTCTCCGCCAGCCGCCATCAGATGCCACCGCCACCGCCCGCCACCAGCCGCCACCACCAGCCGCCACCGCCTCCAGCCGCCACCGCTGCCTCCAGCCGCCATCACCGCCACCACCAGCCGCCATCAGCTGTCACCGCCAGCCGCCATCAGCTGCCACCGCCACCGCCCGCCATCAGCTGTCACCGCCAGCCGCCATCAGCTGCCACCGCCACCGCCCGCCACCAGCCGCCACCACCAGCCGCCACAGCCACCACCACCGCCACTAGTTGCCACCGCCCACCACCACCCACCACAGCCGCCACTGTCCGCCACAGCCCGCCATTGTCCGCCACAGCCGCCACTGTCCGCCACAGCCGTCACTGTCCGCCCGCCGCCACTGTCCGCCCGCCGCCACTGTCCGCCACAGCCGTCACTGTCCACCCGCCGCCACTGTCCGTCCGCCGCCACTGTCCGCCCGCCGCCACTGTCCGTGCACCGCCACTGTCCGCCCGCCACCACTGTCCGCCCGCCGCCACTGTCCGCCCGCCACCACTATCCGCTTATGTCCGCCGCCGCCACTGTCCGCGTAACGTACGCTTATGTTACGTTGTTGGGCAGATTAGATACTGTTATGATCTCAGCCTGCAGGAGAAACGAGTCTCCCCCTTGAGAGTTATTCAGCAAGCCTGACCTAACTGGAAGGTCCAGGAATCATAGAGGCGATAATACATAGGTAAAATAGTTTGGTCGATTTAAATATAAATTTGAGATTATGGGCAATGAACGAGAAAACAGATAAATGACTGGTTGCGAGATGTGGACAAGTTGCTGGAGGCGTGAGGCTCGCTTCTGGGAGGGCGATGACCTCACTTGAGGCCAGACATCGCAGGGGGAAAGCCGCGCTTCGTCGTGCTCCCGCCAGAAGGGAACCCCTAGTGATATATCTCCAAAGGGAAGAGAAGTGTGCAGACGTGCCAGCTGTGGAGTCGAGCTGAAGACGTTGCGGTCTCAAGTCCTGGACGGCGGGGAGAGTATTAAGCCGCCCAGAGACAGTTTTGTGGGCTGTGGGAATCGCCCTGGTCAGACATTGTCAGAGGGAGGAGCGCCCTTGACCAGATAATCTGTGGTAAGTCCGATTTAAGCCAGTTCATAGTGATTGCTTGTAGTTGGTCGTGTGCCCAGCGACAGTAGCAATGTTTATTTACAAGTTAGAAATTTTTTGGTAAGGCAGAGAGCCTATAATAAGAGAGTGAAGTGGGAGGGGCGCGGAGCGACGTCCGTCTCCTCTGGGCGCTGGCAGGTGACTGAGGTCCTGGCGCCGGAGGACCCTCCCAGAGTGAGTGAGGCCCGTCAGGCGAGGTGGAGCATGGACCCGCCCAAAACGGGGGAGTCCACTCTCACTATCTGTAGAAGACAGATAGAGGTTAGAGACAAAGATATTGTGTGATTAATTTTGTTTATGTGTTAAAGGGAAAACAATTTATTGGAGTGCAAATGGGTTGCAGGTTTCTCTTTGGGGGAGAAGTTGCTGAGGACTTCGAAGCCAGCACAGTGGGAGTAGTTGATGAGACTCCAAGGCAGTGGAGGAGAGGACCTCGATCTGTGAGGAAGCAGTGAGGAGGAGTGTCACGTGCTTCTGCAGAGGTGGTGGAGCACCACAGTTATTCGAGGAAACTTTATGGTGCAGCAGCCAGGAGAGCTGTGGATGACCCTAGTGGGGAATAGAGAAGCACCATAATTGTTCAAGGAACTTCATGGTAGCAGCCTGGAGGAGCGGCAGAGGATCCTGGTGGTTAAGCCCGGAAGAACCTGAAGTTGTCAGGGTAGTGAAATAGTTCTAAATGATCACTTGTATGGAGGTGAGAGTGTTTGTCATTAGCGTGAAAGACGCAGTGAGAGGTGAGTGATCGTTTGCCATTTATGTGCCACGAAGTGTATATTGAAGTTTAGAGTCACGGTCGTAGGCAGGATTACCTACAGATATTCTAGGACGGATAGAGTGATCGATTGATTCGTTGTGTGCCACTGAACATTTATACTGATATATATATATATCTGTGTTATTGCATCTTCCTGCTGAATTTTCTTGTACGTGTTTAGAGATATATTTATATGTATATATTCTCTTGCTGGTAGTGTAACATTATATTGTAAGACTTAATTAATCTACTTGAGGAGGTTGATAATATTAGGTAATACCAAGAGATAGAATATAGCTAGCAAGCTGAGGATAGAGTTCTGATGGTGTTGGAGTGCAACCTGATTATAATAGTATAGAGTATAGGATTCATTATTATTATATGTATGCGTGTATTGTATATGTACTTCGTCCAGTAAATGTATTCAAATTTGCTGGAGCTTGCACTTGTCCTAGTGAGGCTTCCCAGGAAATAGTAAAGAAGGAGAGAGAGAGAGCAAGAAACAGGAACCACTACTGTGGACAGGGTAAGACGGAAGTCTAGTAAGACAAAGGGGATTGAGGAGGTCATATCCCATAAGGAGAGAGTGGGGAGTCACAGCGGCTCGAGTGGGTGTGTGCACGTGACAACGAGGCTGAGTGCTGGAGCTGCATCCCCTAAACGTGTGACGTTGAGCCCCTCTCCTAGAGCCTGAAGTGCCTGGTGTGATCTCCTAGTGGAATATAAGCACTCTATCGGGTTGTGGGTTGGGTGGTCCGTCAGCGGTAACACCACCAAAACACCACCGCAACAAATTGGGGGCCTGTCCGGAAGAGTGAACTGACACACCCACACCCTGTCCAAGAGTGGATTTGTACACCCCTTGTTGAAATAGATACACTGTGTGACCGCAGGTGTATTTTCTCTCTCTTGGGAAGACTCACAGGACAAGATGGATAAGGTGCAAGCATTTGTAGAATCAGGCAAGCCTGAGGACTTGGAAGGTTGCACGAGGGATCAATTAAAACAAATAGCAGAAAAATGTGGCATTAGGTTGAAAGCATCTAAAGTGGCTGGGATGAAGGATGAGATCCTTAGGCAGTTAAGAGCCAAAAGCGAAGCGGCAGAGCTAGGAGCCCGAGAGGAGCTGAAAGTGGAAAGGAGGATGATGGGCAGGATGAAGTGAGATCCCAGGGATCGAGTAGGAGCAGCAAGAGTAGCCGCAGTAGCAGGAGTAGCCGGAATAGGAGTTTGGAGAGATTCCAGTTAGAGCTCCAGATGCAGCGTGAGGAGAGACAGTTCCAGCTGGAAAAGATGAAATTAGAACTCCAGATGAAAACTGAGGCAGAGAAAACCAGAGTAAGGGAACTGGAGTTGGAACAGGAGAAAGAAAAAGAAAAAGCCCAGGTCGAAAAAGAGAAAGCCCAGGTCGAAAAAGAAAAAGAGAGAACAAAACAAATGCAAATAGAAGCGAATAGAACCTTGGCTGAGCAAAGGATCGAACATGGGTTGCCAGAGAGCACCACCCAGGTATCACACCCACCAGATGTTAGGGTTAGGGAGAAGGACATTCCCTTGTTTGTTCCTGAAGAGGCAGAGAGCTTTTTCGAGCACTTTGAAAAGGTGGCCAGCATCAAGGAGTGGCCACAGGAGGAATGGGCCCAGCTGGTCCAGTTAAGATTGACCGGTGCAGCCAGAGAGGCTTACACCCAACTGTCACTAGAAGAGTGCCAGGATTATGCCACAGTAAAGAGCAGCATATTGCGCTCGTTCCAGTTAACCCCAGAAGCTTATAGGAAGCGCTTCAGAGAGATGATCAAAGTGGGAGCATGTACGTTTGCTGAGACAGCAAGGGATCTGGAAAGACGATTCCAGAAGTGGATTGAGGCTGCTGGAGTTGGATCTTACGCTGACCTGAAGCAATTGATGGTCATGGAGAAGTTCTTGGAGATGATGCATCCCGAAACAAAGTTCAAGATCCAAGAAGCAGGGATAAAGGAGGTGAGAGATGCCGCGGATAGGGCGGATATGATTACGGAAGCATATAAGAGCTTGAGGGAGAACAGAGTGAAGAATGAGGTGAGACGCAGCAATGGCAGATCCAGTGGAGTCTGGGGAGGAAGAAGTTTTGGTGGGCAGACAAGCAGACCAGCTAATTTTAAGCCCCAGGAAGGAAAGTTGCCGAGTCTGCCAGCTGGAGGTAAACAGGAAAATAAAAATCTGCAGAGGAGGCAAGAGTTCAATGATGCTCCACAGAGCACGAGTACGTCTGGCCCGAGTAACTCCAGTATGAGTGGGCAGAGTCAGAGCCACTCGGGGGCGTATAGGAGAGATTTCTCCCAAATGAGATGCTACAAGTGCAACAGATCGGGTCACATGATGCGAGATTGTCGGCAGGGCAAGAGAGTTGTGACCCTGGCCATGTGTGACCCCCGAAGTAGATATAATAATGTGTTCCAAGACAAACCACAGAAGATGAACTTAGTGAACGAGAGGTATAGGCCGTTCATTAGTAAAGGTTGGGTCGGCATAGAAGGTCAACCCGAGGTGGAGGTGGGTATCCTCAGGGATACTGGAGCCAATCAGAGCTTGATTCTGAGAGGCCTGATAGGAAATGATCGACTGTTAGCTGGCAGTAGGAGGATAAAGGTTCATGGGTTGTTGTCTAAGAGTGACATGCCCGTGTGTGCTGTCCAGTTGAAGTCAGATTATTTGTCGGCGGAGGTGATGTTGGGAGTGTGCCCCAACATACCTGTTCCAGGAGTCCAAGTGATCCTGGGGAACGACTTGTGTGGATCCAAGGTGTTGCCAGAGCTGATAGTAAAAGCTGTGCCGGAGGTGAACCAGAAGGACCGCGGTACAAGTGGAACACCGGACAAGGTAGATCTAGCCAGCATCCTTGAAGATGAGGCAGAGGACAGTCAAGTCATTGTATACCCGGCCTGTGTAGTGACAGGGTCGGAGGTAGCCGCCGAAGTCGACACTGAAGGTGATATGGCAGTGTCAACTCCACCAAGGGAGGAGGCCAACATGGACATGTCTGGGCTGTTCGACGAAGATCCAGCTCAGAAGAATGAGGATTCGAGGGGACAGGAAGTAAAGATGACCCTACCTGAAAGGTTCAGCGTGAACCGAGCGGACCTGATTAGAGCTCAGAAAGAGGAGTTTATAGATCTAATCAGGGAGGCAAAAGGGGGAAACTCATGTCCGGAGTCCCCCGTGTATTACTACTTGGACGATGACGTACTGATGAGGAAGTGGCGGCCGGACAAGGCCGGTGCAGATAAGGTATGGTTGGAGAAGCACCAAGTGTTAGTGCCGAAGGAGTTTAGGGCAGCAGTGCTAGAACTAGCCCACTCCGTGGATATGGCAGGGCACTTAGGGGTGAAGAAGACCTTAAATAAGGTGCAGGAGCACTTCTACTGGCCGAACGTGTGGAAGGATGTAAGGAAGTATTGTAGGACATGTTTGGCGTGCCAACGTGCAGGTAAGCCGGCTCCGGCTATACCAAAGGCACCTTTAAAGCCCATACCGGCGTTTGGCGAGCCTTTTGAGAGAGTCTTGATAGACTGTGTAGGCCCATTGCCAAGGACCAGAAAGGGCCACGAGTATTTACTAACCATAATGTGTACAGCCACCCGTTTTCCCGAAGCGATCCCCCTGAGAAGAGTGACGTCGAGAGCCGTTCTGGATAGACTACAGAACTACATTGCGTGGGTAGGAATGCCCAAGGTTATCCAGACGGACCAGGGGAGTGTCTTCCAGTCGAAGTTGTTTAGGGAAACTGTAAAAGGATGGAGGGTAGAGCAAGTGCGCTCGTCACCGTATCACCCTCAGTCGCAGGGAGCATTGGAGCGTTTCCATGGGACGCTAAAGAGCTTGTTGAGGATATACTGCGCTGAGGAAGGGAGTAGTTGGGACGAGGCATTACCATCCGTGTTGTTCGCCATCAGGGATGCGGTAGTAGAATCACTTGGATTCACCCCATTCCAGCTGGTGTACGGACACTCCGTGAGGAGCCCGGTGGGCGCGCTGAAGGAGCAGCTCACCGTGGATAGGCCTAAAGTGGACGTGGGACGGTATGTGAGAACTTTCAGAGAGCGACTCTCTAGGGCCAGAGATTTGGCCAAGGAAAATTTGAGAACGTCCCAGGCAGAGATGGTAAGATATCACGACAGGAAGGCGAAGGGCAGGAGATTTCAAGAAGGAGATCAGGTGTTGGTCCTCCTGCCGGTGAAAGGAAGTATATACGAGTCGAGATTTTGTGGACCGTATACCATCCAGAAGGCATTAGGGGATGTGAATTATGTAATCCACATGCCAGATCGTCCGAGGAAATCACAGGTTTGCCACGTGAATATGATAAAGAGGTACTACGACAGAGATAAGCCTCTAGGCGGTGAAGGACAGATGGAAACCCCGTTGCAAACGACTGTGCTTTGTGTGGGAGACAGCGAAGGAACAGAAGAGGAGAACTATAAGTTAGAGAGGGCCGATGGCGCGAAGATATCGAATGCGGAGAGCCTGGCCAAGATAGGTGAACGCTTGGGTCATTTAGAGGATGACAAACGCCAGGAACTAGCGGAGATCCTCCAGAGGAATAAGTCGTTATTCACAGACGTGCCCAGAAGACACCGCGGAACGGTGCACGAGGTGAATGTAGGGAGTTCTGACCCCATCAAGCAGCACCCTTACAGAATTAACCTGGAGAAAGCAGCGGCAATGAGAGCAGAAGTAAAGTATCTGCTAGATAACGACTTGGCAGAGGTTAGCGACAGTGACTGGAGTTCGCCGTGCCTCCTCGTGAAGAAGAGTGATGGTACGTACCGGTTCTGCACTGATTACAGGAAAGTGAATGCAGTCACGGTCGCTGACTCGTTCCCGATACCTATTGCATAGATCGGATTGGGAGCGCACGATATGTCTCGAAAATAGACCTGCTAAAGGGATACTACCAGATTCCCCTGTCCGAGGAGGCTAAGAGGATCTCGGCGTTCGTGACACCCGACGGCTTGTATCAATATAAAGTGGTGCCGTTCGGAATGAAGAATAGTGGTAGCTGTTTCCAACGAGTAATGAATCGGATATTACAAGGTGCGACCGGATGTGCAGTGTACATCGATGATATTGTCGTGTTCGCTGATTCCTGGAAGGATCACGTGGATCGACTGGTAGATTTATTCAATCGACTGGAGAAGGCCAACATGACGATCAACTTAGCAAAAAGCGAGTTCGGGAAAGCCCGCCTGGAGTACCTTGGATATATAGTCGGGCAAGGCGAAGTTGCTCCGGTAAGAACAAAGGTGGAGGCCATTGACAACTTCCCGGTGCCCAGGAGCAAGAAAGATTTGTTGAGATACCTCGGTATGATTGGATATTACCGGAAGTTCTGTGAAAATTTCTCCACCATAGCCGCTCCTATGACGAGTTTGCTATCAAAGAGCAAGAAGTGGGAGTGGAATAGAACGGCACAAGAAGCGTTTGAGAAGACCAAAAGACTGTTGACCGAGGCGCCTGTACTAGTGTCGCCAGATTTTGGAACGCCGTTTACGTTATTTGTGGATGCCAGTGATATAGGGGCTGGAGCTGTACTGACGCAGCAGGATGATGGAATTTACCGCCCCGTGTCTTTCTTTTCGAAGAAGTTTGTTAACCCTTAAACTGCGCATGGCGTATATATACGCCCTGAGTAACATGTCCCACGGTGCGCATGGCGTATATATACGCCATAGGGTGCCACACCCGATTCAAATGGCCCGCGGCTACACGGGGTTCACATTAGCTTCCTCTGGGCTCTTGTAAACAGACGCAATTTAAAAAAAAAATCATGGGCAATATTCTCAGGTGTGAGAGGCACATTACTGTTGGAGCAACCAAGGCTGGCGCACGCAGCATGAGCGAGCAGCATTGCTGTTCAGCTTGTGACCACAGCATCGCCGAAAAATGTCAAAATAAATATATAATTGTTATTATTTAGCGATGACAATATTACAGATGACCCGTGACTGTGATATAAATAACCAGGGTTGTGATAATAGCAGGATTGTTGTAATAATTAGCGCTGTAGGAGGAGTGATGCTGAGAGACGGAGGGAGACAGCATCGTTTACTGACTGTGTACTCACCTAGTTGTACTCACCTAGTTGTGCTTGCGGGGGTTGAGCTCTGGCTCTTTGGTCCCGCCTCTCAACCGTCAATCAACAGGTGTACAGTTTCCTGAGCCTATTGGGCTCTATCATATCTACACTTGAAACTGTGTATGGAGTCAGCCTCCACCACATCGCTTCCTAATGCATTCCATTTGTCAACCACTCTGACACTAAAAAAGTTCTTTCTAATATCTCTGTGGCTCATTTGGGCACTCAGTTTCCACCTGTGTCCCCTAGTGCGTGTGCCCCTTGTGTTAAACAGCCTGTCTTTATCAACCCTGTCGATTCCCCTGAGAATCTTGAATGTGGTGATCATGTCCCCCCTAACTCTTCTGTCTTCCAACGAAGTGAGGTTTAATTCCTGCAGTCGCTCCTCGTAGCTCATACCTCTCAGCTCGGGTACTAGTCTGGTGGCAAACCTTTGAACCTTTTCCAGTTTAGTCTTATGCTTGACTAGATAGGGACTCCATGCTGGAGCCGCATACTCCAGGATTGGTCTGACATATGTGGTATATAATGTTCTGAAAGATTCCTTACACAAGTTTCTAAAGGCCGTTCTTATGTTAGCCAACCTGGCATATGCTGCTGATGTTATCCTCTTGATATGAGCTTCAGGGGACAGGTCTGGCGTGATATCAACCCCCAGGTCTTTCTCTCTCTCTGACTCTTGAAGTATTTCATCTCCCAAATGATACCTTGTATCTGGTCTCCTGCTTCCTACCCCTATCTTCATTACATTACATTTGCTTGGGTTAAACTCTAACAGCCATTTGTTCGACCATTCCTGCAGCTTGTCCAGGTCTTCTTGAAGTCTCAAGCTGTCCTCCTCTGTCTTAATCCTTCTCATAATTTTGGCGTCGTCAGCAAACATTGAGAGGAATGAGTCTATACCCTCTGGGAGATCATTTACGTATATCAGAAACAGGATAGGTCCAAGTACAGAGCCCTGTGGGACTCCACTGGTGACTTCACGCCAGTCTGAGGTCTCACCCCTCACTGTAACTCTCTGCTTCCTATTGCTTAGGTACTCCCTTATCCACTGGAGCGCCCTACCTGTTACTCCTGCCTGTTTCTCCAGCTTATGCATCAACCTTTTATGGGGTACTGTGTCAAAGGCTTTCCGACAGTCCAAAAAAATGCAGTCCGCCCACCCTTCTCTTTCTTGCTTAATTCTTGTCACCTGATCGTAGAATTCTATCAAGCCTGTAAGGCAAGATTTACCCTCCCTGAACCCATGTTGATGGGTTGTCACGAAGTCTCTTCTCTCCAGATGTGTTACTAGGTTTTTTCTCACAATCTTCTCCATCACCTTGCATGGTATACAAGTTAAGGACACTGGCCTGTAGTTCAGTGCCTCTTGTCTGTCACCCTTTTGTATATTGGTACTACATTAGCAGTCTTCCATATTTCTGGTAGGTCCCCCGTTTCCAGTGACTTACTATACACTATGGAGATTGGTAAGCAAAGTGCTCCTGCACACTCTTNTTCCAGATATTATCTTCCTTGGAGATTTCAATTTACCGAGTTAAGATGGAGAATGGCAAAACACAATATCATAGCAGGGAATGACCCGGGAATAACCAGCCACAGGTCAGAGAACTTTTGAGATTCTGTGACAAATTCTCGCTCAATCAACAGATTACAGAACCAACTAGGAACGAAAACACACTAGACTTGTTATTCACAAACAATGATGAACTAATCAGAGACATAACAATCTCAGATACTTCATACTCAGACCATAAGCTCATTGAAGTGCGAACTAGCATAATAACGGTAGTAGATCTAAGAGACCCAACAAGCGAGAAGGAATATTCAATCAATTCAATTTCAACAATAAGAGGATTGACTGGGAAAAAATAAATGTAGACCTTTCAACCATTCAATGGGAGACGGTCTTAAGCGACAAAACTCCCACACAGGGAATAGCTCAACTGACAGCTGAAGCTTACAAGGTCTGCTTGAAGCACGTGCCGGTGAGGGGGCGCAGAAAGAGGAACACTCTAGAAAGAGAACGCAGACGACTGTACAGGAGAAGGAAAAAAATAACGGAAATGCTTCGGCAGACACAACTATCACAAGCAAGGAAAATAAGCCTAAGCAGGGAGATCGAAGAAATCGAACAAACGTTGAAGCGATCATATGAGTCTGAGGAAATGGAATTGGAACAGAGAGCTATACAAGAGATAAGGAAAAATCCGAAATATTTTTCACATACGCTAAATCAAAATCCAAAACCTCGACCAGTATTGGACCGTTAATTACAAATGAAGGTACGTACACAGAGGACAACAAAGAGATTAGTGAAATTCTAAGAAGCCAGTATGAGGCTATGTTTAGCACACCAATAACAACATGAAAGTTGATGACCCAGACAGCTTCTTTATGAATGACATTCAAGCTGCAGATAATATAACGGATATTACCACAAACTCGGAAGACTTTGAAAGAGAAATTGACAATATGCCCATGCACTCAGCCCTGGGCCTGACTCATGGAATTCAATATTCATAAAGAAATGTAAAGTACCAGTAGCGAGAGCACTCAGCGTAATATGGAGAAAGAGCCTGGATACAGGGGAGATACCAGCAGCACTTAAATCTGCAGATATAGCTCCGTTGCACAAGGGGGGGAGTAAAGCCTTGGCAAAAAATTATAGGCCAGTTGCACTAACATCACACATAATAAAAGTGTTTGAAAGAGTGATTAGGAATCAAATTTCTAGTTTTATGGAAAACAATGAATTGCACAATCCAGGACAACATGGATTTAGAGCGGGAAGATCCTGTCTGTCACAGTTACTCAACCACTATGACAAAATCACAGAAGCCCTAGAAGAAAAGCAAAATGCAGATGTTGTATACACAGACTTTGCAAAGGCTTTCGACAAATGTGACCATGGGGTGATAGCTCACAAAATGAGGTCAATGGGAATAACTGGAAAAGTAGGACGCTGGATACTCAATTTCCTGTCGAACAGAACACAAAGAGTAACAGTCAATCAGATAAAATCGAGTCCAAGCGATGTTAAAAGCTCTGTACCTCAAGGTACAGTCCTTGCACCGCTACTGTTCCTTATTCTCATATCTGATATAGACAAAAATACACGTCACAGCTTCGTGTCATCCTTCGCAGATGACACAAAAATCAGCATGAAAATTACCTCTGCTGAAGACATTGAAAAACTACAAACAGATGTCAACAAAGTTTTCGATTGGGCAGCAGAAAATAATATGATGTTTAACAGTGATAAATTTCAGGTACTCAGGTACGGCAAAAATGAGGATCTGAAACATAATACAGGGTACAAAACACAATCAAATCTTCCCATAGTAGAAAAACAGCATGTCAAGGATTTGGGAATAATGATGTCCGACGATCTAACGTTTAGGGAGCATAACCAAGCAAATATCGCATCAGCCAGAAAAATGATCGGATGGATTACGAGAACTTTCAAATCCAGGGATCCCATCACAATGGTTGTACTCTTCAAGTCACTTGTGTTGTCCCGTCTCGAATACTGCTCAGTACTCACTTCCCCTTCAGAGCAGGAGAGATTGCTGAAATAGAGGGAATACAGAGAACATATACGGCACGCATAGACGAGATAAAACACCTAAATTATTGGGATCGTCTCAAAGCTCTCCAAATGTACTCTCTAGAAAGGAGACGAGAGAGATACCAAATAATATACACGTGGAAAATACTGGAGGGCCAGGTCCCAAATCTACACAGTAAAATAACAACGTACTGGAGTGAACGATATGGAAGAAAATGCAAGATTGAACCAGTGAAGAGCAGAGGTGCCATAGGCACAATCAGAGAACACTGTATAAACATCAGAGGTCCGCGGTTGTTCAACGTCCTCCCAGCGACTATAAGAAATATTGCCGGAACAACCGTGGACATCTTCAAGAGAAAACTGGACTGTTTCCTAAGAGAAGTCCCGGATCAGCCGGGCTGTGGTGGGTATGTGGCTCTGCGGGCCGCTCCAAGCAACAGCCTGGTGGATCAAACTCTCACAAGTCGAGCCTGGCCTCGGGCCGGGCTTGGGGAGTAGAAGAACTCCCAGAACCCCATCAACCAGGTATCAACCAGACTGACAGTGAGTAATTGATTGAGAGTGAGTGAGAGTAAGAGTATGAGAGTGGGTAAGAGTGAGTAAGAGTGAGTAGAAATGAGTAAGAGTGAGAGTGAGTAAAAGTAAGAGTGACTGAGAGTGAGTAAGAGTGAGTGAGAGTAAGAGTGACAGAGTGAGTAAGAGCGAGTGAGAGTAAGAGTGATTGAGAGTAAGAGTGAGTATGAGAGTAAGAGTGATTGAGAGTGAGAGTAAGAGTGATTGAGAGTGAGAGTAAGAGTGATTGAGTAGGAGTGATTGAGAGTAAGAGTGATTGGAGTAGGAGTGAGAGTAAGAGTGGGAGTAAGAGTAAGACTGAGAGTAAGAGTGAGAGTAAGAGTGAGTAAGAGTAAGAATGAGAGTAGGAGTGATTGAGAGTAAGAGTGATTGAGAGTAAGAGTGATTGAGAGTAAGAGTGATTGGGAGTAAGAGTGAGAGTAAGAGTATGAGTAAGAGTGAGTAAGAGTAAGAATGAGAGTAAGAGTAATTGAGAGTAAGAGTGATTGAGAGGAAGAGTGAGAGTAAGAGTGAGTAGGAGTGAGGGTGTGACAGGGCAGCTGCTGGCCAGGGAGGCAGGATGTGGTCACAGCTAGATAGGCCTAGCTGGCCTCGTGATCTCTAATGTTGATTTTTTATATATGTTGGATTTTTTGTCCTGTTTCAAATTATAATTATTTAGCAGGAATGTAATAAGATATTGCACAGTATTAATGTGACAATAATATATGCATTATTTCCTCGAAAATCAAACTTGTTGATCAATGATAATATACAATCTTTGAAGGAAACATTTTGAGAGGGCGAGCTGGCAACTCTGGGCTGGTGGTGAGAGAGACCAGAGATGTTTAGTCTAGTCCAGGCGGCCTCCAGTGGTGGAGGGTCCCAGCTGGCTGCTACAGCCGCCACCGCCCGCCACCGCCACCACCAGCCGCCACCGCCCGCCACCAGCCACCACCAGCCGCCGCCCGCCACCAGCCGCCACCGCCCGCCACCAACCGCCGCCGCCCGCCACCCACATCCACCGCCACCACCCATCACCGCCGCCACCACACCCATCACCGCCGCCGCCACCACCCATCACCGCCGCCACCACCACCCATCACCGTGTAATGATCTGGCGCGTAGATCATTGCTTCTCCCTCCCTTCTCCCTTTCTACCCTCTTTCTCCCCTTCCCCGTGGGCCAACCATCTTTCGTCAAGGGTCATAAAAGCTTCCTGCCTCTTGCTCCCCTTGGCCGTCTTTGGAAATTAGTCAGTGACAAACTTTTAGAACCATACTCCAACCACCACCACTCACCACCGCCGCCATCATCAGCCGCCACCACCCGCCACCAGCCGTCACCAGCCTCCATCACCGCCACCAGCTGCCACCGCCACCACCAGCCGCCACCAGCTGCCACCAGCCGCCACCACCAGCCGCCATCACCGCCACCACCAGCCGCCATCAGCTGCCACCGCCCGCCACCAGCCGCCACCGCCACCACCAGCCGCCACCAGCTGCCACCGCCCGCCACCAGCCGCCATCACCGCCACCACCAGCCGCCATCAGCTGCCACCACCACCGCTGCCACCAGCTGCCACCGCCCGCCACCAGCCGCCACCAGCCACCAGCCACCACCGCCCGCCATCCACCACCACCGCCACCACCGCCACCACCACCACCCATCACCGCCGCCACCACCACCCATCACCACCGCCACCACCACCCATCACCGCCGCCACCACCACCCATCACCGCCGCCACCACCACTCACCACCGCCGCCACCACCAGCCGTCACCGCCCGCCACCAGCCGCCACCAGCCTCCATCACCGTCACCAGCCGCCACCGCCACCACCAGCCGCCATCACCACCACCACGAGCCGCCACCAGCTGCCACCGCCTCCAGCCGCCACCGCTGCCACCAGCCGCCATCACCGCCACCACCAGCCGCCATCAGCTGTCTCCGCCAGCCGCCATCAGCTGTCTCCGCCAGCCGCCATCAGATGCCACCGCCACCGCCTGCCACCAGCCGCCACCACCAGCCGCCACCGCCTCCAGCCGCCACCGCTGCCTCCAGCCGCCATCACCGCCACCACCAGCCGCCATCAGCTGTCACCGCCAGCCGCCATCAGCTGCCACCGCCACCGCCTGCCACCAGCCACCACCACCAGCCGCCACAGCCACCACCACCGCCACTAGTTGCCACCGCCCACCACCACCCACCACAGCCGCCACTGTCCGCCACAGCCCGCCATTGTCCGCCACAGCCGCCACTGTCCGCCACAGCCGTCACTGTCCGCCCGCCGCCACTGTCCGCCCGCCGCCACTGTCCCCACAGCCGTCACTGTCCACCCGCCGCCACTGTCCGTCCGCCGCCACTGTCCGCCCGCCGCCACTGTCCGTCCACCGCCACTGTCCGCCCGCCACCACTGTCCGCCCGCCGCCACTGTCCGCCCGCCACCACTATCCGCTTATGTCCGCCGCCGCCACTGTCCGCGTAACGTACGCTTATGTTACGTTGTTGGGCAGATTAGATACTGTTATGATCTCAGCCTGCAGGAGAAACGAGTCTCCCCCTTGAGAGTTATTCAGCAAGCCTGACCTAACTGGAAGGTCCAGGAATCATAGAGGCGATAATACATAGGTAAAATAGTTTGGTCGATTTAAATATAAATTTGAGATTATGGGCAATGAACGAGAAAACAGATAAATGACTGGTTGCGAGATGTGGACAAGTTGCTGGAGGCGTGAGGCTCGCTTCTGGGAGGGCGATGACCTCACTTGAGGCCAGACATCGCAGGGGGAAAGCCGCGCTTCGTCGAGCTCCCGCCAGAAGGGAACCCCTAGTGATATATCTCCAAAGAGAAGAGAAGTGTGCAGACGTGCCAGCTGTGGAGTCGAGCTGAAGACGTTGCGGTCTCAAGTCCTGGACGGCGGGGAGAGTATTAAGCCGCCCAGAGACAGTTTTGTGGGCTGTGGGAATCGCCCTGGTCAGACATTGTCAGAGGGAGGAGCGCCCTCGACCAGATAATCTGTGGTAAGTCCGATTTAAGCCAGTTCATAGTGATTGCTTGTAGTTGGTCGTGTGCCCAGCGACAGTAGCAATGTTTATTTACAAGTTAGAAATTTTTTGGTAAGGCAGAGAGCCTATAATAAGAGAGTGAAGTGGGAGGGGCGCGGAGCGACGTCCGTCTCCTCTGGGCGCTGGCAGGTGACTGAGGTCCTGACGCCGGAGGACCCTCCCAGAGTGAGTGAGGCCCGTCAGGCGAGGTGGAGCATGGACCCGCCCCAAAACGGGGGAGTCCACTCTCACTATCTGTAGAAGACAGATAGAGGTTGGAGACAAAGATATTGTGTGATTAATTTTGTTTATGTGTTAAAGGGAAAACAATTTATTGGAGTGCAAATGGGTTGCAGGTTTGTCTTTGGGGAAGAAGTTGCTGAGGACTTCGAAGCCAGCACAGAGGGAGTAGTTGATGAGACTCCAAGGCAGTGGAGGAGAGGACCTCGATCTGTGAGGAAGCAGTGAGGAGGAGTGTCACGTGCTTCTGCAGAGGTGGTGAAGTACCACAGTTATTCGAGGAAACTTTATGGTGCAGCAGCCAGGAGAGCTGTGGATGACCCTAGTGGGAGTAGAGAAGCACCATAATTGTTCAAGGAAACTTCATGGTAGCAGCCTGGAGGAGCTGCAGAGGATCCTGGTGGTTAAGCCCGGAAGAACCTGAAGTTGTCAGGGTAGTGAAATAGTTCTAAATGATCACTTGTATGGAGGTGAGAGTGTTTGTCATTAGCGTGAACGACGCAGTGAGAGGTGAGTGATCGTTTGCCATTTATGTGCCACGAAGTGTATATTGAAGTTTAGAGTCACGGTCGTAGGCAGGATTACCTACAGATATTCTAGGACGGATAGAGTGATCGATTGATTCGTTGTGTGCCACTGAACATTTATACTGATATATATATATATCTGTGTTATTGCATCTTCCTGCTGAATTTTCTTGTACGTGTTTAGAGATATATTTATATGTATATATTCTCTTGCTGGTAGTGTAACATTATATTGTAAGACTTAAATTAATCTACTTGAGGAGGTTGATAATATTAGGTAATACCAAGAGATAGAATATAGCTTAGCAAGCTGAGGATAGAGTTCTGATGGTGTTGGAGTGCAACCTGATTATAATAGTATAGAGTATAGGATTCATTATTATTATATGTATGCGTGTATTGTATATGTACTTCGTCCAGTAAATGTATTCAAATTTGCTGGAGCTTGCACTTGTCCTAGTGAGGCTTCCCAGGAAATAGTAAAGAAGGAGAGAGAGAGAGCAAGAAACAGGAACCACTACTGTGGACAGGGTAAGACGGAAGTCTAGTAAGACAAAGGGGATTGAGGAGGTCATATCCCATAAGGAGAGAGTGGGGAGTCACAGCGGCTCGAGTGGGTGTGTGCACGTGACAACGAGGCTGAGTGCTGGAGCTGCATCCCCTAAACGTGTGACGTTGAGCCCCTCTCCTAGAGCCTGAAGTGCCTGGTGTGATCTCCTAGTGGAATATAAGCACTCTATCGGGTTGTGGGTTGGGTGGTCCGTCAGCGGTAACACCACCAAAACCACGACCGCAACAAATTGGGAGCCTGTCCGGAAGAGTGAACTGACACACCCACACCCTGTCCAAGAGTGGATTTGTACACCCCTTGTTGAAATAGATACACTGTGTGACCGCAGGTGTATTTTCTCTCTCTTGGGAAGACTCACAGGACAAGATGGATAAGGTGCAAGCATTTGTAGAATCAGGCAAGCCTGAGGACTTGGAAGGTTGCACGAGGGATCAATTAAAACAAATAGCAGAAAAAATGTGGCATTAGGTTGAAAGCATCTAAAGTGGCTGGGATGAAGGATGAGATCCTTAGGCAGTTAAGAGCCAAAAGCGAAGCGGCAGAGCTAGGAGCCCCGAGAGGAGCTGAAAGTGGAAAGGAGGATGATGGGCAGGATGAAGTGAGATCCCAGGGATCTAGTAGGAGCAGCAAGAGTAGCCGCAGTAGCAGGAGTAGCCGGAATAGGAGCTTGGAGAGATTCCAGTTAGAGCTCCAGATGCAGCGTGAGGAGAGACAGTTCCAGCTGGAAAAGATAAAATTAGAACTCCAGATGAAAACTGAGGCAGAGAAAACCAGAATAAGGGAACTGGAGTTGGAACAGGAGAAAGAAAAAGAAAAAGTCCAGGTCGAAAAAGAGAAAGCCCAGGTCGAAAAAGAAAAAGAGAGAACAAAACAAATGCAAATAGAAGTGAATAGAACCTTGGCTGAGCAAAGGATCGAACATGGGTTGCCAGAGAGCACCACCCAGGTATCACACCCACCAGATGTTAGAGTTAGGGAGAAGGACATTCCCTTGTTTGTTCCTGAAGAGGCAGAGAGCTTTTTCGAGCACTTTGAAAAGGTAGCCAGCATCAAGGAGTGGCCACAGCAGGAATGGGCCCAGCTGGTCCAGTTAAGATTGACCGGTGCAGCTAGAGAGGCTTACACCCAACTGTCACTGGAAGAGTGCCAGGATTATGCCACAGTAAAGAGCAGCATATTGCGCTCGTTCCAGTTAACCCCAGAAGCTTATAGGAAGCGCTTCAGAGAGATGATCAAAGTGGGAGCATGTACGTTTGCTGAGACAGCAAGGGATCTGGAAAGACGATTCCAGAAGTGGATTGAGGCTGCTGGAGTTGGATCTTACGCTGACCTGAAGCAATTGATGGTCATGGAGAAGTTCTTGGAGATGATGCATCCCGAAACAAAGTTCAAGATCCAAGAAGCAGGGATAAAGGAGGTGAGAGATGCCGCGGATAGGGCGGATATGATTACGGAAGCATATAAGAGCTTAAGGGAGAACAGAGTGAAGAATGAGGCGAGACGCAGCAATGGCAGATCCAGTGGGGTCTGGGGAGGAAGGAGTTTTGGTGGACAGACAAGCAGACCAGCTAATTTTAAGCCCCAGGAAGGAAAGTTGCCGAGTCTGCCTGCTGGAGGTAAACAGGAAAATAAAAATCTGCAGAGGAGGCAAGAGTTCAATGAAGCTCCACAGAGCACGAGTAGTACGTCTGGCCCGAGGAACTCCAGTATGAGTGGGCAGAGTCAGAGCCACTCGGGGGCGTATAGGAGAGATTTCTCCCAAATGAGATGCTACAAGTGCAACAGATCGGGTCACATGATGCGAGATTGTCGGCAGGGCAAGAGAGTTGTGACCCTGGCCATGTGTGACCCCCGAAGTAGATATAATAATGTGTTCCAAGACAAACCACAGAAGATGAACTTAGTGAACGAGAGGTATAGGCCGTTCATTAGTAAAGGTTGGGTCGGCATAGAAGGTCAACCCGAGGTGGAGGTGGGTATCCTCAGGGATACTGGAGCCAATCAGAGCTTGATTCTGAGAGGCCTGATAGGAAATGATCGACTGTTAGCTGGCAGTAGGAGGATAAAGGTTCATGGGTTGTTGTCTAAGAGTGACATGCCCGTGTGTGCTGTCCAGTTGAAGTCAGATTATTTGTCGGCGGAGGTGATGTTGGGAGTGTGCCCCAACATACCTGTTCCAGGAGTCCAAGTGATCCTGGGGAACGACTTGTGTGGATCCAAGGTGTTGCCAGAGCTGATAGTAAAAGCTGTGCCGGAGGTGAACCAGAAGGACCGCGGTACAAGTGGAACACCGGACAAGGTAGATCTAGCCAGCATCCTTGAAGATGAGGCAGAGGACAGTCAAGTCATTGTATACCCGGCCTGTGTAGTGACAGGGTCGGAGGTAGCCGCCGAAGTCGACACTGAAGGTGATATGGCAGTGTCAACTCCACCAAGGGAGGAGGCCAACATGGACATGTCTGGGCTGTTCGACGAAGATCCAGCTCAGAAGAATGAGGATTCGAGGGGACAGGAAGTAAAGATGACCCTACCTGAAAGGTTCAGCGTGAACCGAGCGGACCTGATTAGAGCTCAGAAAGAGGAGTTTATAGATCTAATCAGGGAGGCAAAAGGGGGAAACTCATGTCCGGAGTCCCCCGTGTATTACTACTTGGACGATGACGTACTGATGAGGAAGTGGCGGCCGGACAAGGCCGGTGCAGATAAGGTATGGTTGGAGAAGCACCAAGTGTTAGTGCCGAAGGAGTTTAGGGCAGCAGTGCTAGAACTAGCCCACTCCGTGGATATGGCAGGGCACTTAGGGGTGAAGAAGACCTTAAATAAGGTGCAGGAGCACTTCTACTGGC
Source organism: Procambarus virginalis (assembly GCA_020271785.1). NCBI lineage: Eukaryota > Metazoa > Arthropoda > Malacostraca > Decapoda > Cambaridae > Procambarus > Procambarus virginalis. The sequence continues at coordinate 946 of WNGS01069758.1, read as the reverse complement.
CGAACGTGTGGAAGGATGTAAGGAAGTATTGTAGGACATGTTTGGCGTGCCAACGTGCAGGTAAGCCGGCTCCGGCTATACCAAAGGCACCTTTAAAGCCCATACCGGCGTTTGGCGAGCCTTTTGAGAGAGTCTTGATAGACTGTGTAGGCCCATTGCCAAGGACCAGAAAGGGCCACGAGTATTTACTAACCATAATGTGTACAGCCACCCGTTTTCCCGAAGCGATCCCCCTGAGAAGAGTGACGTCGAGAGCCGTTCTGGATAGACTACAGAACTACATTGCGTGGGTAGGAATGCCCAAGGTTATCCAGACGGACCAGGGGAGTGTCTTCCAGTCGAAGTTGTTTAGGGAAACTGTAAAAGGATGGAGGGTAGAGCAAGTGCGCTCGTCACCGTATCACCCTCAGTCGCAGGGAGCATTGGAGCGTTTCCATGGGACGCTAAAGAGCTTGTTGAGGATATACTGCGCTGAGGAAGGGAGTAGTTGGGACGAGGCATTACCATCCGTGTTGTTCGCCATCAGGGATGCGGTAGTAGAATCACTTGGATTCACCCCATTCCAGCTGGTGTACGGACACTCCGTGAGGAGCCCGGTGGGCGCGCTGAAGGAGCAGCTCACCGTGGATAGGCCTAAAGTGGACGTGGGACGGTATGTGAGAACTTTCAGAGAGCGACTCTCTAGGGCCAGAGATTTGGCCAAGGAAAATTTGAGAACGTCCCAGGCAGAGATGGTAAGATATCACGACAGGAAGGCGAAGGGCAGGAGATTTCAAGAAGGAGATCAGGTGTTAGTCCTCCTGCCGGTGAAAGGAAGTATATACGAGTCGAGATTTTGTGGACGTATACCATCCAGAAGGCATTAGGGGATGTGAATTATGTAATCCACATGCCAGATCGTCCGAGGAAGTCACAGGTTTGCCACGTGAATATGATAAAGAGGTAC
>WNGS01069741.1:0-14632 GCA_020271785.1 Procambarus virginalis | reverse complement strand
GTTAGTAATAATTTGCATTATTGACACAGGCAAAGCCAGTGGTACAATGGAGTAAGAGAGGATGGCGAGGCTAGGCAACCTTAGAAATAAATGAAATGAGAGAAAAGTTGAGTAATAAACATAGGTTAATTTAAGCTAAGGACTATTTACTAAAAGTAGTAAGTTATGACCGTATACTTAAGAGGCATGAAGATATAATTAAGCACTCGGTTAATTGTGCCCAGAAAATGACTAGTAGAAGGTAAATTAAAAATTAATTAAAAAAGTGAAACAAAAAGAAATTAGGATACCTAGCCCGCACTACGTGACAAGGGGATTAATTATGTTAACTCATTGGGAGCGCTAATATAGTTAGACAGACCACATTGGTTGAGGAAGGTGTTAAGGTTATCCTCATTAGTAATTGTAAACATTTACCTGTTGACGTTTTCCTAACTTTAATCAAACCATCTCTAACGAAGCACTGATGAATCGCTTCTGGGTTTTGATGACGGATTTGACGCAGGCGGTAGAGGAGGTGCTGTCTTTTTCTAGTCAAGCACTCGTTTATGTAAATTCCCTTTTTTTGGGACGCAGCTGTTTGGACAAGATGAGATTTAGTGGACTGGGAGGGCCAATTTCAGTCGAATTTTGCGCTGGTTGTGTCCAGATGGGTTAGTTTTGCCTACTCTGTAGGCAGCAATAATGTCAATTCTCCAAAATTCATTTTTATTTCTAGTCTGACGCGACACTTGAGCGTGTTTCATAAAACTTATTACATTTTTCAAAGACTTTAGTTTATCAACACAACTTATAACTGAACAGCATTGGCTTTATACCTGCATTTGGGTGAGGTTATGTAATACAATAGTGGGGTGAAAAACAACTTTCAACAAAACACAGAACACGGAACAATGGGTATAAGTTAAAGGGAAGAATAGATATGTAACTGCAGAAGGCCTATTGGCCTTCTTGATGCTTCTATATTGGAGCTTCCAAATTTCTTGATGCTTCTGTATTGGAGCGTAGTCTTGAAGTGGGTAGAATATAGTTGTGCATTAATTGGCTGTTGATTGCTGGTGTTGACTTCTTGATGTGTAGTGCCTCGCAGATGTCAAGCTGCCTGCTGTCGCTGTATCTATCAATGATTTCTGTGTTGTTTGCTAAGATTTCTCTGGTGATGGGTTTGGTTGTGGGAAGAGATTTATATGTTCCTTAATGGAGCCCCTGTTGCTTATGCATCGTTAAAACGCCTGGAAAGAGATGTTGTTGTCTTGCCTATGTACTGAGTTTGAGGCAATGGGGACAAATTGTAGGGTGCTCAAGGTCTCTGTATTTACGTGACTTGGCCGCTTCCCGGTGATTGGCAGCTCCTCCTCCTGCTTGAGTAGCACTGAAGTCAACATAGGTATTGGCTAAAGTTGAGACGCAAGTGTACTCCCACACAAACTGTCTACCATTCCATTCTGTCTACTATATATAATATATTATATATATATATATATATATATTATATATATATATATATATAAATATATATATAAATATATAATATATATATATATATATATAATATATTATATATATATATTATATATTATATATTATATATATATTATACTAGGATAGGTTAGGCTAGGTAGGTTAGGTCAGGTCAGGTCAGGTCCAGCTAACCTATCATATTTATTCATTAGTAACGTATTGCCAGGAAGCTTTGTGAAGCTTGTGTAGCTGGTGGTAGGTTGTGGTAATTAGACTACTTACAGCTAGTGTACCTGAGAGTACCTGTAAGCTACCTCATTTTGTGTTCTTTTTTTGTCATTTTGTTGTGTGTTGTATAGACTGGTTTATATATATTTTCCCCTTTTATGTCTTAATTTTTTTGTAATTTGCCATTCCTGCCTTGTATTCCTGCAACCATCCTTATTATGCAGGCAAGTTTAGACCCTGAACTAAACCTCTTATCCACTATCTATGACAATCATCACTTTAATGATCTGAACTGCAGATATTTTACAGCAAATGATGTAAACAATGTATTATCACATAATCACAATATCTCTGTAATCAACTTAAAAGTTAGATCCCTAGGTAAACACTTCGATGATGTTAGTGCCTTAATTGAAACTATTGACAACAAATTCACTTTTATTGTACTTACTGAAACATGGTTGAAAGAGGATACTACTCAACTCTTTAACATGCCTAACTACTTGGCAATTCACAACTGTCGTCAAACTCAGAGAGGTGGTGGTACTGCTCTTTACTACCATCATGAACTAACATGCTTAAAAGTAATTAGAACTAGAGACTGCTGTGGGGAGTATATCTTCGCCAGTTTCAGAGTAAAGGGTACCGAGTCTATCCTGTCTGTGGGAGCAGTCTATAGGATTCCTAACACTGATGTGCCCGAATTCAATTCAAACCTTAGAAATCTAATACTCGATAACAGACTTAACAAAAACCATCTAATTATCGCAGGGGACTTTAATATTGACCTCTGCGAGCCTGAGCACCCTACTACTGTTAGCTTCCTCAACTGTATGAATTCCTGCTTCCTCATACCCTTAATCACTAGACCTACCAGAATCACTGATAGTACTGCCACGACTCTAGATCACATCTGGACCAACATAACCTCTCCGCTTACTTCAGGTATAATCACCGACAGTACTACAGACCATTACCCCACATTCTCTTAACTAACATTAACAAACCACCTCTAGAGTCAAGGGAGATAAGTTTAGGCTGCACAATGAATCTGCTATAGGCAATTTTATAACTGCTGCTGATAATGTCAACTGGGAGTCAGAGTTAGGTAACATAGGGACATCAACCTAGCAGTACAATCTTTTCTTCAAAAAACTCTAAGCCTTTAACACCCACTGTCCTATGCTTACAAAACAAGTCACTACCAAAAGGCTTAACAATCCCTGGCTTACAAAGGGAATACTTAAATCCATTAATAAAAAACATGACCTTGAGAAGAAGTATAGGCTAGGAACCGTCTCTAAAGAATTCTCAAAGAATTACTCTTTACTGCTATCTAGATAATTAGACGAGCCAAAACTAAATACTACGAAGATAAATTTACCCAAATAAAGAGCAACATTAAAAAACTTGGAGCACAATTTCAAAATCTTGGGATCAAAGAAGATTTTAAACAACAAACCAACACTCCTGTCAAATAACGATGGTCAGCTTTCAGCATCTGATTCTGCTATTGAGTTCAATAGGTTCTTCTCTTCCATTGGGTCATCCCTTGCAAATGATATTCCTTCTTCCAGTACTGAGGTTAAGGACTACCTTACAGGTAACTATCCACAGTCTCTGTACCTAAAGCCTACTAATTCACTGATGTCAATGAGATAATCCTTTCCCTTAAAACCAAGTCTAGTGCCCTTGAGGAGATTCCGACATTAATTTACAAAAAAGCCTCCAGATCCTTAGCCCCTGCAATTACATTGCTCTTCAACAAGTCACTTGAACTCCAAACCTTCCAGATATTCTAAAAAAAGCGAGAGTAACCCCTGTCCACAAATGTGGTGATCTCACTGATGTTAACAACTACAGACCTATTTCAATCCTGCCTAACTTATCAAAAATTTTGAAAAAACTAATCTACAAGCAGCTTTACTCTTATCTAGCCAAGCACAATATACTTAGCTCTTGCCAATATGGCTTCAGACCTAAAAAAAGCACTAACGATGCACTTATTAGTATGATTAACTTAATTCATGCAGCTCTTGATAAAAATGAGTTCCCTGTTGGGTTATTTGTGGACCTGCGTAAGGCTTTGACACTGTGAACCACCAAAACCTTCTTCTTAAATTACATCATTATGGAGTCAGAGGACTCTCCCTGCAATACCTCAAATCTTACCTTACTGACAGACTCCAGTATGTTTCTGTGAACAATTCAATTTCTCCTACCCTACCCATCAACATTGGTGTTCCTCAGGGCAGTATACTTGGCCCTCTCCTCTTTCTCATCTACATTAATGACCTTCCAAATGCCTCCCAACACCTTAGACCAATTCTATTTGCTGACGACACAACCTTCATTTACTCCAGTCCTGACCCCCTTGCTCTAAATGCCACAGTAAATACCGAGCTTAATAAAGTCCATCTTTGGCTAACTGCCAACAAACTCACCCTTAACATTGACAAAACTTTCTATATTCTGTTTGGCAATAAATCCTCTAACCAAATAAATCTCGAGAAACAATACCCAAATTTGTAACAAATTAGATGGCAAATTCCTGGCGTTCTCATTGATCACAAGCTTAATTTCCAGGGACACATTCTAAATATATCAAAAAAAGTTTCAAAAACTGTTGGCATTCTTTCTAAGATCAGATATTATGTACCCCGCCCTGCCCTGGTGACTCTCTATTACTCTCATCTATCCATATCTCAACTATGGTATTTTGTGCTTGGGGTTCTACTACCCAAAATCATTTACGTCCTCTAATTACTCAACACAAAGCTGCTATTAGGACAATATCAACTCTGGCCCCAGACATCACTCGGTACCCCTACTCAAATCTCTCAATATGTTAGATATTAAGTCACTGCACATTCTCTCATGTGTATTATACATATATAAAACGCTGAACTGTAATGCCAATCCTGACCTCAAAAGCTTCATTGAAAGCTGTAACAGAACCCATGAGCACCACACCAGAAATAAATACAGTTTTGATATTCCAAGAGTACGACTTAACCAAACTAGAAATGCTCTACAAATCAAGGGACCCAGAATGTGGAATGACCTTCCCAACCATGTTAAAGACTGTACCTCTCTCAACCAGTTTAAGATTAAAACTAAACACTACCTGATAAACTCCCTGTAACCTACCTTACCCCTCTATTGTCAACAATATGTATTGTTTTTTTTTTATTCAACGCTGTTTGTCTACATATTGTATTTGTGCTGCTTTCAGTCATGTTCCCCCTTTTTTTGTACCTTTATTTGTATCTGTTCTCAAAACATTTTATTCTTTTGTCCAATTAGTATTAAGTTTTAGATATTAATGTTTTCTTGCCCGAAACGCATTGCGTAATAGTGGCTTTAGGCATTGTATGTACTAGCTCTATCTATAAATGATCCACTTATGTAAAATCTCTCTATGTATGTACCTTCCTGAATAAACATATTTTTATTATTTATTTAATTGATTTTTCATTTACCGTTTACAGTAAAAAGAAACATAAGGAAGATCGAGAAATCGTGTTAGAATATTAATCTTACTTTTTCGGTCATATTTAATATAGTCTACAGGAAAGACTGCTACCCAAAAATACTAATGATATATAAGAATAATATTATATATATATTTATATAATAATATATAAGATATATATATATATATATATATATTAGATATATATATATATATATATATATATCTATATAAATATATATATATACTTATATATAACTACTATAACTACTTCTATATATATATTATATATTTAATATATAATATAGATATATATATATATTATATATAATATATATATATATATATATAGACAGTGTCAGACCACGGAGGAAAATTGAAACAGAAATTTCCTTATATTAATATATCTTCAGAAGGAGTCATGTATTAATATACGAAAGTTCTTAAGGAAATTTCTGTTTCAATTTTCCATAAGGTTACAAGTCTAATTACCACAACCTACCACAAGCTACACAAGCTTCACAAAGCTTCCTGGCAATACGTTACTAATGAATAAATATGATAGGTTAGGCGACCTGACCTGACCTGACCTAACCTAACCTAGCCTAACCTATCCTAACCTATCCTAACCTAACCTAACCTAACCTAACTTAACCAAACCAAACCAAGTATCTCAAGTACAAGTATCTCTGGGAATTTTATTATCTGCTGTTGTAGAATTGACAAAATGGACACTGTGTCAACAAAATTATTCCCACATACTCCGTCACTATGTGATGGAGTACACATAGGGCAGGGGACTGAATTGTCCCTGACAGGGACAATTCTGTAACAAATGTTCTAGCATAAAACTTTGTACAGTTTATTAATTTCTTACCGTTTGATGTACCAGGATGATCCATGTGTGCTGAAGTTTTATATAGCTGGAGCTGGAAGATCCTGTCGAGATGACTTCTTTAAAGAGACTAATAGCTTCCCACACATTGTGTATGAGTTAAGTCCTCCAGACTTGGCCTAAGGAGTTACCAGGTCTGATTTGTAGAAACTAGTGAACTATGGAGATGAGATTGTTAATAATATACTTTTTTTGAGATTCATATGACTTGCAGATTAAAAACCAACCTTATTTTAAAATAGTACACTAAAGTACATAGCAAATTGCGAAATTCGTAGCTTTAACTACTTTAAAGCTAAACACTCAAGCTTTGAAAATAAGCACAATTTGCTATTTTAAACAGAATCTGGCAACTCTGATTTAGCATGTAAACATTGACTTGCATTCACAATGTAGTTATTTATTTTTCAACAATTTAAAATGGGTTATGAAAATACACACATTGGTACATTATTGCAAAGGCACTATACTATATACATATATATATAAATTGTTGCAAGTCGAGCAACATATATTTTACATTGAACAACAAATGAGATTGGAAAAGCAGTATTGCCAAAATAGACCCCAGACACCCTGTGGGTAGTAATGGACCGCCATACCGACCCTATGAGGGGTAGTGGACCCCATAATAATACTATGGGCGGTAGTGGACACTATACAAACACTATAGGCGGTAGTTGACTTCATATAGCGACCCTCTGGGCGGCAATGGCCGCCATACACATCCAGTGGGTGTTATTATAAATAAATAAATAAATATGTTTATTCAGGAAAGGTACATACATAAAGTGATTTTACATAAGTGGATTGATTTATAGATAGAGCTAGTACATACAATGCCTAAAGCCACTATTACGCAATGCGTTTCGGGCAAGAAAACATTAATATCTAAAACTTAATACTAATTGAGCAAAAAGAATAAAATGTTTTGAGAACAGATACAAATAAAGACAAAAAAAAGGGGGGAACATGACTGAAAAACCAGCACAAATACAATATGTAGACAAACAGCGTTGAATAAAAAAATAAGACATGGGTTGACAATAGAGGGGTAAGGTAGGTTACAGGGAATTTATCAGGTAGTGTTTAGTTTTACATAATTTTAGTTTTACATATTTTATTGGACCCCATACTCATCCTGTGGGTGGTATTGGACCCCATACCCATCCTGTGGGTGGTTGGAGCCCCATACCCATCCTGTGGGTGATAGTGGACGCCATACTCATCCTGTGGGTGGTATTGGACCCCATACCCATCCTGTGGGTGGTTGTGAGCCCCATACACATCCTGTGGGTGGTAGTGGACGCCATACTCATCCTGTGGGTGGTATTGGACCCCATACCCTTCCTGTGGGTGGTTGGAGCCCCATACACATCCTGTGGGTGGTAGTGGACGCCATACTCATCCTGTGGGTGGTATTGGACCCCATACCCATCCTGTGGGTGGTTGGAGCCCCATACCCATCCAGTGGTTGACAGTGGACGCCATACTCATCCTGTGGGTGGTATTGGACCCCATACCCATCCTGTGGGTGGTTGTGAGCCCCATGCACATCCTGTCGGTGGTAGTGGACGCCATACACATCCAGTGTATGGTATTGGACCCCATACCCTTCCTGTGGGTGGATGGATGATCCCCATGCCCATCCTGTGGGTGGATGTGACCCCCATACTCATCCTGCGGGTGGTATTGGACCCCTTACCCACCTAAAAGGTTTTAGTGGACCCTATACGCATCCTATAGTTGGTCTCCGTGGTGTAGTGGTAAGACACTCGCCTGGCGTTCCGCGAGCGCTATGTCATGGGTTCGTATCCTGGCCGGGGAGGATTTACTGGGCGCAATTCCTTAACTGTAGCCTCTGTTTAACGCAACAGTAAAATGTGTACTTGGATGAAAAAACGATTCTTCGCGGCAGGGGATCGTATTCCAGGGACCTGCCCGAAACGCTACGCGTACTAGTGGCTGTACAAGAATGTAACAACTCTTGTATATATATCTCAATATATAGTAGACACCACACCATTTGCAGTAGTTTACCCTATAGACAACATAACATCGTTTTCTGTTAGCATTCCTACAGAACATTCTTTAAATATTTCTAAGGCACAAACTACTGTATATTATATTGATTGGTGAAGCACTGTAATTCTATGTAATAATTTATAGTGCTTATTATAATTTACTAAGAACAACTAATATTTCTCAAAAAAAAACTACGAGCCTTCAATAGGATGTAGCTGATTTGTAATATTCTAAGAGCATGGACAATAGTAGGTAAATTTCACAACCCATGTGGGACCTGAAAACTACAATTTTTATTATAAGTGAACCAATCACGACTATTCTGCTTTCTACGTTGATGGACGGGTACTGTGAGACGTAAATTGGTACGTGAGGAAGAGTTTGGGCCTTGGTAAAAAAGATAACTCGGAATATACCACATATGTACTAAATCACATTCAACATATGGACTTTAAGCATTAAGTCATATATGTGCTGTCTTGTGTGAGGACGGGTTGCGCCGAAAGCACATAGGACAAGTTTTTTTTGGCTTCGCCGACAGCACGAAAGTGTATTAAGGACCTGCCCGAAACGCTGCGCGTACTAGTGGCTTTACAAGATTGTAAATACTGTACTATGCAATGTATTTTCACAAACCCAATGTACCTTCTTGTATATAAATAAATAAATAATTAAAAATTATGTTGTTTTATGATATTAGAATTAGTTTTATAATAGCAAGATGTTATATCATTAGTTATTAAGTAAATAAACACTGGTGAACATGAAATATGAGAGGTGATGAGCCCTGCCTGATGGGAGCATTTACTATCACCAAGTTCACCTAGTAATAAGTATAGATGGGTATGTATAGCTAAGATACAGACCCTGTTTTTAATTTATTTTGTTTGGTTTTATTTTGAAATTAAATCAGGTGAGACATAAAATAAAAATATACTGCACAAATTATGTTAGGTTAGGGTAAAAACTTCAAAAACTTTTCTCATTGAATACTTAAACCTATAATTATGACTATATGGACTATTGAAAAAAGAGAGAGGGAAGTAGGGGTCCAAGACCTCTTCCTGTTACACAATTTGGGTGTGTGGAACACGTAAGGGGAAGGTTATGCAGCCTTCCCGGCTTGGTAAGGCAGTGAGGTGAGGCAGCTACTTATTTGAAGAATGCTTATTATATTTACCTTATAAGCTGAGGCAGCTAATTGTATTTGAGGAATGCTGAGCTGATTCCTCTACATTTAGCATGGAACAAATTTGTGTCCAAGTCCTCTTACTGTTACACAATTTGACTGTGTGTAACAATCAGTAAGTAATTATCAAAAGAAGGCACCAAGCTGGGAAAGCTATGTTGCACCATTGTGTGTAACAATAAAAATTTTTAACAAATAATGCACCTGTGAGAAACAAATCCTGTCAGCTGTAAAAATATTGATGCAGTTATTTAAATAAAAATATAATGAAATAAATATTACTGGTTTATTTTTATCCTATCTTTTTGTATCTCTCTGATTGGCCAAACTAAAAGCCCTAGTGACATCTAGCGAGACCTAAGTGAACTACTGTCCTGTACTTGAAAATCTTCCTAAGTTTACTTTTCCGAATCGCTCTTTGCCGCGTTCTTAGCCAGCACTTAGGAACCTTCGTAGCAAACGTACTTACGAAGAAAAACTTGGAGCTTCGTGAATCTAGGTCCTGGAGATCTGGTGCACTGAACAGTGCTGCGCTAGAAAATGTTCAGGCGCAGTAGGTGATCGATGCTTCACATGGTCGGTCAGGTTAAACACTGTACGGATCGATCTAGTAACTGGACTGATGACCATACCAACACTCTCATAGCAAGAGGGACTTCTTGTCCCGGTAAATTATATGAAACGCATAATTAAAAAAAAATATTTGAACGAGAAAGAAAATCTTTAACAATTTAAGAAAAAAAATGAAGTGTAATTGTTTTGTTAATCAAAACCTTAAATAAATAATACCAACCTTACTATTATATAAAACCATATTGAAAGAATTACAAAAAAATTACAAGGTTTTCAAAGTAATTCAACTTTTACATAAAATGTTTTAATATTAGGATATTAACTAATTTTCAAAGTAACATCATTTTCCCTGACTTTCATAGTGCTAACAGAATGTCGTCTATTCTATAGATATTTTGGATACCCTATTGGGTACTATGGTACATCAATTAGTATGGTTTGTTGAGATTTTTAACATAAAAACCACCATGTAGAGCAGTTGCCAAATGCTGCAATCAGTCCCACTCGCTGTTCAGAGCCATCTGGAGGTGATGTTCGCTCCAGCTGGCTGCCAAACTCACCACCTGATAATTACGAAGTGCACAAGGGGACCGGTGCCAGACCAAAGACTCCTGCCATCATCCCAGCTCCCCCACAAGAACCAGGTGCTGCATCTTCTGCCAGTGGTGGGCCTTCCCCTGATGTAGAGTGGCCACTTCCTGGTTCTGGGATAATGTCACCTACTGTGAGACCACCATCCACAGCTGGACCCCACAGTCAACTGGAAGTGGGGGATAAGGAACTGGATCAAAATGAGACAGATCGCGACCTCAGCCTCCCTACCACCTCTCCCTTGGGTTGCTCCACTGTTCAAGCAGTGGTTGCCCTTCGTGACCGGTTGCAGGAACACCAGCAGCAGTCACAGCAGCAAACGGAGCGGCTGCAAGAGCAACTCTAACATGAGAAAAAATCCACCAGCGATATTTCGACGATGCTCACGTGTATGAGGGGACTTGTAAGCAATGACTGCCAAACTTCCCCTTCCACCCCTGACCCCTCCAAACATGTGTTCGCTTGCCCATCAGGGGAAACTTCTAGTGATCTTGAAATCTTGTGCAGTGGAGCCCTTCCACGCAGGTTAACTGCCAGAGTTGTGCTAAAGTATGTTCAAAACGACTCTATAGCTGGAACTGACCGACAAATTGTACTAGACCATTGGATGCAAATGTGTGACATTGGTAAAAAACTAAAAAATGTTCCTGGACTTATACCGTAGTGCAATAGATAATATGTATATAGATAACATATATTAAGTGAACTAATAATATCAATATATAATGCTGACTTTAAATGCACAATTAACTAAGTTATCCATCCTTAGCTGGAACATTGCATCCCTCAAAAAAAGGTTCTCAGATTTACATCACAAAGTAACAACTGAACACATCGATATTGTATGTCTCCAGGAGTGCAGAGTTCCCGCAAGATCCTCACCCCCGAAATTGCCTTCATTTGTTTCTTACAACCTCAGATCCAGTAACTCTTGCATTCTATACATCAAACAATCCCTACCCCATCAACTTCTCCCAGAAAAACAAACTGCCGGTCAACAGTATCATGGAGTGAGGATCTATGTGGGCAACTCTGTCCTCAATGTATTTAATCTATATGCTCCAGCAGGAAAGTTAAATTATATTGATCTTCCGGCCTGCGCTCAAGCAGAGCCAACCATCATTCTTGGTGACTACAATGCTAGACACAAGGACATTGGCGGCTCTCGCTTCAGTAACGGTAATGGGAATCAACTGCTGTCGCTATTAAATAGTCACCAAGATGTGCAGATTGTGGGTGACCTTGAACCCACGCATATTTGTGGAGGCATTCTAGACCTCTGTGTTGGTTTCAACGTCTCTCACGTCTGGTGCACATCATCTATTGTAACAAATTTGTTGTCAGATCATCACCCTAGATTGACTACTCTATGTATAGGAGATACCATCCTGCCCGGTGGAACTTTCAAACGCAAACGGCTCAGTGTTCCTCCTGCTCGACGTGAAGACTTTGTTGCTCATGTGTCAGAGTGGTACAGCACTTATGATCCCTCCACAGTCCAGACATTTAACGACGATCTAGTACAGAGCATTCAGATGTTTGCTGGCCCTTTAGGTCGGCCCCCTGCACCATCCAATAGTCGGAACGACATGAAAGGTAATAAACGTCATGCCTATTACAATGACCCCAAACTGCGTACTTTGAAACGCACTGCCAGACGAGTTGGACTTGCATATAGGGAAACACGTACGCCAGCAATGCTCAAGCTCTTTCAGAAAGCCCTAGCCAAGGCGAGGGAGCGCATGACAGAGCTCAGGCAAGATAACTGGGAAACTTTTGTTAACAGTCTCAACTCTCACACCCCCCTCAGCCAGGCATGGAAGGATATTAAAAGAATTAAAGGCGATAAGATTGGCCAAGTAGCACACCCTCACCCTCTACACAGAGCAAACGAGTTAGTCGATGCTTGGGCAACCACCTCTAGCTTCAATAATCTTCCCCCAGACATACAGTTCAGATTAAATGCTGGTTACGGAGATCGAGAAAGGCTCGTTGACTTCATGCTCCGCAAGGAAGATGAATGCAACGTGCCATTCACTGAGTTTGAATTACTCGCGGCCCTAAACAAAGGCAAAGCCACATCCCCCGGTGAAGATGGTATCACTTATGACATATTGCGTCTGCTCCCTTTAGTACTAGGGAATCCCCTGTGTTACGACTCTGGGTTCTTTAGATGGAAACCAGAGGTCAAAATTGAGCTTATTAACGACAATATGGCAGGGCACGCATAGAGAGATGTAGCTGTTTGTAATCATCCCTGCCAGAAGTACGATTATTTGTGTGGCTCACAAAGCATTTAGACTCTTAAACTTGTTGTGGATTAAGTAACATTGTTATAAGTTTAACTACCCGTAGAATGAGGAAAGTAGCAATATGAGGCATAAGGGGAAGATGTTTTAATGTGTATAGCTGTATGATCAATTGGGCTCTTCCCGGCACCACACGCATGCTGCAGGGAGACGCTCTTCTCTGCTGACTGCTGTGCTGTTCGAACGCGCTCTCCTCCTTCCTCTTAATTCTTTATTTCTGTGACTTAGTTGGTTAAGTACTCCATTACTCAGTTTGTATATGTCTGGCATACCTATCGTTCTATGTGTAGAGTAGTATACCTGGGGTGTAGTAAGTGTATTTTTAAGTTTTATATTACCTACTATGCTAACGGGGTCCCAGTGTACCACGTGGCCCCCTACCCTAAGCTGACTCCAGTGTGTTATAGTAGAGCTTTACCCTAGCTTGTTTCCAGTGTAAACCTTGTATCCTGCCTATGTGGACCAAGGCTTTTAACGTAAGATTGTGTGGTAAAGTTAGTATTGAATTGTTATTGGTGTGATTGTGTATGGGGGGGTGTTAAGGGGTTAATAAATAAGTAAGTTTGAACAGAGTATCCCTTGTTCCTGTGTGGGAGTACAATAATATATTCCTAGACTAACCGGGTTTAGTAGCAAGCATTTATTATTGTGGATATTTTACTTTGGGGGCCGGGCCTTTTGTTCTCCCATATCTTGATACCTCTAGTCTACTTACCCTTACCCCTTAATAGTACCAGTTTCCCCATAGGCAACCCACAATTTTTTTATAACACCCTGCTTGAGCTGTATAATATGAACTATGTTACTGGGGAACTTCCTATCTCTTGGGCCAACAGTATAATAGTAGTATAAACCGGGCCATATCACGACCGTTTTGCTTTTTTCAACGGTCGTGATATGGCCCGCCCGTTTTTAGTTACCTCAGTGAGATTTGACGGTCGTGATATGGCCCCATGTTTTTTCGTTAGCCTATTGAGATTTGACGGTCGTGATATGGCCCCATGTTTTTTCGTTAGCCTATTGAGATTTGACGGTCGTGATATGGCCCCATGTTTTTTTCGTTAGCCTATTGAGATTTGACGGTCGTGATATGGCCCCATGTTTTTTCGTTGGCCTATTGAGATTTGACGGTCGTGATATGGCCCCATGTTTTTTCGTTAGCCTATTGAGATTTGACGGTCGTGATATGGCCCCATGTTTTTTTCGTTAGCCTATTGAGATTTGACGGTCGAGATATGGCCCCATGTTTTTTCGTTGGCCTATTGAGATTTGACGGTCGTGATATGGCCCCATGTTTTTTTCGTTAGCCTATTGAGATTTGACGGTCGAGATATGGCCCCATGTTTTTTTCGTTGGCCTATTGAGATTTGACGGTCGTGATATGGCCCCATGTTTTTTCGTTAGCCTATTGAGATTTGACGGTCGTGATATGGCCCCATGTTTTTTCGTTACTCCGCTGACCCATGCACGGGCATTGCTAATGGTCAATGAGGTCATCAACTTACCTGGGGATTAAAAGGCCGGCTCCTGGCCCCATCATTTTTCATTACCTCAGGGATCGCTAATGGTCACCCCGTCTTCATCTCCCCTGTTTTAAGTCCGTTTTCTGTTATAGTGTATTTATTCCCATTTTTTCAATATTTATAGCAAAGGGGGATTCAAATGCTGTCTTCTGTCCAGCCTAATGTGCAATAGCGCTAACCATTATATGCTCGTTTTTTCTCAATAAGGTATTACTGTACTGTTTCCCATTGTCTAAGAACATTTTATAGCTAAGATTCATATTAACATAAGAAATGAGTTCAATCCTTTACAGAACCATTATTTACCCAGGTCTATTTCCTAAATTAAAACTTATCCAATTTATACCCTTTGTTTCGTGTCTG
>WNGS01069735.1:0-14419 GCA_020271785.1 Procambarus virginalis | reverse complement strand
CACCATCACAGTAACCATCACCACTACACACTACCTCTATCACAGTAACTATCACCACTACCACTACCTCCATCACAGTAACCATCAGCACTACACACTACCTCCATCACAGTAACCATCAGCACTACACACTACCTCCATCACAGGACTATCTTCAGTACAAACTACCTCCATCACAGTAACCATCACCACTACACACTTCCTCCATCACAGTAAACCAACAGCACTACACACTACCTCCATCACAGTAACCATCACCACTACACACTACCTCCATCACAGTAACCAACGCACTACACACTACCTCCATCACAGTAACCATCACCACTACACACTACCTCCATCACAGTAACTACCTTCATACACACTACCTCCATCTCAATAACTATCTTCACTACACACTCCTCCATCACAGTAACTTTTTCACTACACACTACCTCCATCACAGTAACCATCACCACTACACACTACCTCCATCACAGTAACCATCACCACTACACCTACCTCCATCACAGTAACCATCATCACCTCACACTACCTCCATCACAGTAACTATCTTCAGTACACACTAACACCATCACAGTAACCATCAGAACTACACACTACCTCCATCACAGTAACTACTTTCACTACACACTACCACCATCACAGTAACCATCAGAACTACACACTACCTCCATCACAGTAACCATCACCACTACACACTATTTCCATCACAGTAACCATCAACAAAACACACTACCTCCATCACAGTAACTATCTTCAGTACACACTACCACCATCACAGTAACTGTCACCACTACACACTATCTCCATCACAGTAACTATCACCACTACACACTACCTCCATCACAGTAACCATCACCACTACACACTACCACCATCACAGTATCTATCACCACTACACACTACCTCCATCACAGTAACTATCACCACTACACACTACCTCCATCACAGTAACTATCACCACTACACACTACCTCCATCACAGTAACCATCACTAATACATAATACCTCCATCACAGTAACCATCACCGCTACACAGTACCTCCATCACAGTAACCATCACCACTACACAGTACCTCCATCACAGTAACCATCAGCACTTCACTCTACCGCTATCACAGTAACTATCTCCAATACACACTACCACCATCACAGTAGCTATCACCACTACACACTACCTCCATCACAGTAACTATCATCAGTACACTCTACCTCCATCACAGTAACCATCACCACTACACACTACCTCTATCACAGTAACTATCACCACTACACACTACCACCATCACAGTAACCATCAGCACTACACACTACCCCCATCACAGTAACCATCAGCACTACACACTACCTCCATCACAGTGACTATCTTCAGTACAAACTACCACCATCACAGTAACCATCACCATTACACACTACCACCATCACAGTAACCATCAGCACTACACACTACCTCTATCACAGTAACCAACAGCACTACACACTACCTCCATCACAGTAACCATCAGCACTACACACTACCTCCATCACAGTAACCATCACCACTACACACTACCACTATCACAATAACCATCACCACTACACACTGACACCGTCACAGTAACCATCACCACTACACACTGACACCGTCACAGTAACCATCACCACTACACACTGACACCATCACAATAACCATCACCACTACACACTACCACCATCACAGTAACCATCACCACTACACACTGACACCATCACAGTAACCATCACCACTACACACTACCACCATCCCAGTAACCATCACCACTACACACTGACACCATCCCAGTAACCATCACCACTACACACTACCTCCATCACAGTAACCATCACCACTACACACTACCACCATCACAATAACCATCACCACTAAAAGGTTGTACCCAGAATGTAACTCAATCATCTGTACATACGTTTTGCTTTTATCTGAATTCAACAAAATTTGAAGACTCGTGGCAGATGATTTCATATCCACCAACTATGTGACTGCTTGTCCCACACGTCTGGGTTCCAACCTTAACACCCAGACAAACACAAAACATATTCTGTTATAGATATAAATTAAAGTCGAATAGAACTGCAAGCATTTTTATGACCCCATTCTTATTGTTAGACTTGGCGTGAGAAAAAAAAAAATCTTTTTGACATTAATTAATCATAATACATTGGCTGGTTTATTACAAAGAATTCAGCAGCGAAAGCCTTTTTATTATATATAGGTACCCTAAAGAGATTCAGTCTTCGACCCCCACACCAGCAGCAACACCAATCTTGAAGCCGTCCGAGTATAAGTGGTGGGTGGTGAGGTAGTGATGGTAGACGTCACTATAGCACTTGCTGACCTCCGACACCAAGCTTTCCAGCCTAGGGGATGTATACACTCGGAAACTCCCAGTTCATTATCTTTATTAATAATCAGCTCTACCTCAGTATAAGGCTTATACCAGCTTCAGTAACGAGAAGGCTGAGCCAAACAGGGAGGCGTAGGAGGCTCCAACCTGAAATTGTGGTGGAAATGAGAGCTGCATTGGTGGTAGTCAATATGGGTGCTCCCTCCAGGAGCTGCCGTGATGGAACTGATGACAGTCTTCCTGGCCGTCAGTACACCGTAGCGGAAGGAGGGAATTATTAGGGGAAAGCGCCAAGTCATTACAACTATATAGCACACCGTAGCGGAGTGCAAGGTTTTTGCAGCGGCGACGGAAGGGAGGTACGTTTTGTTTCACTTCCAGTCACTGCACTCAGGACCGTAGCCCTCAGGTATACTCCAGCCACTGCACGCTAGCGGACCATAGCGCCTGGGTATACTCCACCCACTGCACGCAAGTGAACCGTAGTCCCCCAGTACACTCTAGTAACCATTCTGCTACATTTCCTGGGGGTCTTCCCTGTGTGATCAAGTAAAGTTCATTAGAACGTGAAGGGATTTTCTGTATTTATTAAATAAATGCTCTGTGTGGTTTCCAGCTAACTTACTGTCAAAGAGCAGATCTTCGTTTATCGTTATGTTTAAAGGCTTTGTTAACTTGAAAAGACGGCCGCGACACGTTAAGTGGGTGAAATCTTAGTAGTCCACAACATCGCCCAACGTTGGACAGACTCAAGGGCTGCTTGAGGCCACCCTGCAGAAAATTGCACAATGGATGATGTATGCCACAGTGCACTGTCGTGGACATGCCGCCAGCTTTTATGGTTCCTAGGGGCGGCAACTGGTGGCAGAATTCCATTCATCATCACGGTAAATAATGCTGTGCTAAGCACCTAGGCATGAAACACCTTATTTTACCTGGACAAATGGATCCGAATGGACTTTGTGTGCCATGAAGGATACTGAAGGTTTTGTCCTTGAGGAAATTCACAATGTAAACGGGTAGATGGTCTCTTAAACCAGTAATATGGACTTTAGCTTGCCCCGTTGCGAAACCTTGTAATAGGCTTGATCAATATCAAGAAATGTAACATTAGTGTGTTCTGAAGACTTTCCATGTGCCATATTCCGGATTCATTGATTTTCTAGTGTGATAATGTGAGTGCAACAAATCATACTTCAATTATTTTACCAATTTACTTTTATTACACAAAAGATCTTTTGTGCATTACCACATATCCTGGGGCTAAGCTGGTCAAGCTGCGGCTCTTACTACAGGCCCCTACGTCACTTATTCCGTCGTCTACAACCAACAAAGGTATTTTCTCACCTATATACTATTAATAACATATTTTATAGTTTTATGCATAGATAATTCTAGGGTACTTTCGGGCAGGTGTTTTAGTTCTGTTAGCAATATTTGTATTCGCTGTACGTGAGTGAACCGTTTATTAAATAGCTATTAGGTATACTGTACTTTCAATCGTAATCAGCTGTGAATTATATGTAAAGTGTTTTTCACTTATAAGTAGAGGGTTGGAGGGGGGGCGGGGGATTGCGGCAGCTAAATTAATGAGCATTGTGGCCTTGGTTATGAGGCAGTTACTTAACGCAATAGGAGGAAACATTAAAGGTTCCATCGCCCTTCCGGGCGTTTAGGAAATGGGTGCAACATACGAGAAGTGTCATGGGCTGGACGGTAGAGCGATGGTCTCGCTTCATGCAGGTCGGCGTTCAATCCCCGACCGTCCAAGTGATTGGGCACCATTCCTTCCTCCCGTCCAAGTGATTGGGTACTATTCCTTCCTCCCGTCCATGTGATTGGGCACCATTCCTTCCTCCCGTCCAAGT
Source organism: Procambarus virginalis (assembly GCA_020271785.1). Taxonomy (NCBI): domain Eukaryota; kingdom Metazoa; phylum Arthropoda; class Malacostraca; order Decapoda; family Cambaridae; genus Procambarus; species Procambarus virginalis. The sequence continues at coordinate 10,182 of WNGS01069735.1, read as the reverse complement.
GATTGGGTACTATTCCTTCCTCCCGTCCATGTGATTGGGTACTATTCCTTCCTCCCGTCCATGTGATTGGGCACCATTCCTTCCTCCCGTCCAAGTGATTGGGTACTATTCCTTCCTCCCGTCCATGTGATTGGGCACCATTCCTTCCTCCCGTCCCATCACAAATCCTTATCCTGACCCCTTCCCAGTGCTATATAGTCGTAATGGCGCTGCGCTTTCTCCTGATTGTTCCCTTCCCTTCGAGAAGTGTCACGGGATTAAAAACATATTTCGTTGAACATTTTAAGCAACTCAGGTTTCAGTCCATTCTCATAAACAATAATGAAATGCTCAGCCTGTTATCATAAATAATAACGAGATGCTCGTTATTATACCTGCCCCAACCCGTCCTCACACCAAGTCCATTCCATACTGCGGTCGACCCCAAATGCCGCTCTATTCAAAATGCCGTTCATTCAAAATATGAATTTTCTCATATATAAATTATTATTATATATTAGCATATCGTGCATATTTAGACATTGCTTAGGTTAGGTGTTGTTTAGGTTCTGTTGGCGGTTATTTGTATTTGTAGTACGTTATTGAGTATTTACAGCGTTGTGGTTCATACAAAAGTCTTCAGCGAAGTACTTGTTCCAGAAGTGTTCGAACGTCATCAGTTGTGAGTCGTTTGTAAACCATTTTTCATTAATAAATAGGGGGTTTGGCGGATGCATGGAATGGACTTTGGCCTTTGTTTTGAGGACGGATTGCGTACAAATGAATTATAAGCTACGCAAACACCTCAAACTGTTGGAGAGAACAACAACAGTCATGGCAGCCTCTCAGAACTGAACCACGTGAATACAGCACAGAAGTAATCCAAATGCAACTTATACAAGATAGTACAATCAGTATGAAACCGAACAAATGCCACACCTATGACAGGTAAAAACATGCTTAAAAAAAAAACAGTGCCATCTGTTGTACTTAAGAGCAACACACACTATACAAAATATGTTACGATTCCATTTCAATGTTTCCGATTTCATTGACAAATTGAATTTTCATAGATTTCGATTCATTTTCATTTTGATTTAATTATTTTGTATGACATTGCGTGGAAATTGAGCTGTGTTGTTTACCACAGCGTTCATTTCGTGAGTATAGTTTATTTTTTATTTTTCATTGTTTTTCATTTCGTTCTTTTAATTGTTCTTATTTTTCAGTGATGGGAACATCAGATCATTTGATGTTCCCAATTTTCTGATGCGAACATCTGATCATTTGGGAATGGATAGAACGAGGGAGTGGGGAATGTTGGGGAGGATGAGGGGACAGGAGTGAGGGATGGTGGGGAGAACGAGGTGACTGGGGAGGGGGTAATGATGGGGAGGACGAGGGGACGGGGAAGTGGAAGATGGTTGAGAGAACGAGGGGACGGGGGAGAGATGTATGTTTGGGAAATCGAGGGCACGGGGGAGGGGGGAATGGTGAGGAAGACTGGGAGACAGGGGGAATGTTACTGTGCTGAGCCACAGCACCGCGTGGCCGAGTACAGCTAGTATCCAATAAGATCAGTACACCAACCGGCTAACCATACACACACTCAGTTATGAACAAAACATAACGCATTGGAGTGGCGAGGCGTCACCAGTGGAGTCCGACAGGGTTCAGTCCTTGGACCTATACTGTTCCTGATATAAGTAAATGATCTCCCAGAGGGTTTAGACTCCTTCCTCGCAATGTTTGCTGATGATGAAAAAATTATGAGGAGGATTAAGACAGAGGAAGATAGTATGAGTCTACAAGATGACCTAGACAAACTGAAGGTATGGTCCAACAAATGGACAATCAACCCTGAGGCTTGCGTACGTTCTCTTGCGGCTTGGGTACGTTTTCTAGAGGCTTGGGTACGTACCCTAGAGGCTTGCGTACGTTCCCTTGCGGCTTGGGTACGTTTCCTAGTGGCTTGGGTACGTACCCCTGAGGCTTGGGTACGTACCCTAGAGGCTTGGGTAAGTACCCTTGCGGCTTGGGTACGTTCCCTAGAGGCTTGGGTACGTTCCCTAGAGGCTTGGGTACGTTCCCTAGAGGCTTGGGTACGTACCCTAGAGGCTTGGGTACGTACCCTTGAGGCTTAGGTACGTACCCATGAGGCTTGGGTACGTACCCTTGAGGCTTGGGTACGTACCCTTGAGGCTTAGGTACGTACCCATGAGGCTTGGGTACGTTTCCTAGTGGCTTGGGTACGTACCCCTGAGGCTTGGGTACGTACCCTAGAGGCTTGGGTACGTACCCTTGAGGCTTAGGTACGTACCCATGAGGCTTGGGTACGTACCCTTGAGGCTTGGGTACGGGGCGGACATAGCCTGTAACCCAATACTCGCCAAGGGTTCTCACCAGGTCGTCTCACGTGGAAAAAAGATGAAGTCTTGATGAATTGTGTGAAGAGTTCCAAGCTACTCCCGCCGTTTACATCATGCATTTTCATTATTTACTTTCCATACAAATGGAAATGTATGTATGTCTGTTCCACGCTGGAGAGGAGAGGGGGAGGGTAGAGAGATTGATTGGTGGATTAATGGATAGATGGATGCATGTTTAAAGAGATGGATGGATGAATAGAGAGGTGTATAGATGAATAGATACACGAATGGAAGGATAGAGAGATGGATGGATGGATAAATGGATAGATAGATTGATAGACGAATGGAGGGATAGTTGCATGGTTAGATAAGATGGATGGATACTTGGATAGATAGATGGGCGGGTGGATAGATAGCTGAGAAGACAGATGAACAGAAGGATGAATAAAGGGATAGATCAATGGAGCGATAGATGGATAGATAAATGGTCAGATATATTGATACACAAATAAATAGATGAGCGGATGGATAGATGTAAAACTGATGAAGTTACGGACAGATGGATAGATAGATGGATGTATAGATGGATGGATGATGGATATATAGACTGATGGATGATGGATATATAGATTGATGGATAAATGTATGGATGGGTATACAGACATATGGATGGATAAATAGACGAAGAGATACATGGATTGATAGATGGATGAATAAATGGATAAATTTAAGTATTGATGGATGGATAGATGAATGAATAGTGGGATAGATAGATGTGCTTGACGTAGTGGGCTTGACGTATATATGGATTGGTAGATGGATGGATTAATGGATTGATGTGTGAATGGATAGACTGGTAGATAGATGGATATATTTTGATGGATAGATGGGTGGATAATAGATGAATGAAAGGATAAACATATGGACAGATGAAATAATGGAGAGATAGGGTGATAGGCAGACAGAAATATGGATAGATCGACGGATAGATGGATGTATAGATGGATTGCAGGAGAGGTATATGAATGCACAGAGATATATGTGGTTGGATCTATGGATACATGGATAGATAGATAGACAAATAGACAAACAGATGGATGAATGGCTAGATGGATGAACAGATGGATAAATGGAAAGACAGATGGATAGATAGATGACTGGATGGACGGATGAATGGATTTTTAGACTAATAGAGAGATGATGGATAAATGGTCGATTGATCGATAGATAGATTTATAGATAGATAGATGGGAGACAGACAATTAAGTATATATATGACTGAATCTGTCTCTTTGTTTACATGTTTGGGTGTCCAAGGCCACACTTCTGAGGCTGCCTTGGATGACTTGCCAGGGTGACGTGTGACTGTATAGGGGGTGCGGGGAGTGTCATAGGGTGGTTGGTGTCAGCCATCATGACACACGGCAAGTAAGACCACCGACTCATATCAAACCTGAAATGTTTCATTGTACAAAGAGTTAACATTGTCCAAATAATAACATTGTCCAAAGAATAACATTGTACAAAGAATAACATTGTCCAAAGAATAACATTGTACAAAGAATAACATTGTCCAAAGAATAACATTGTCCAAAGAATAACATTGTCCAAAGAATAACATTGTCCAAAGAATAACATTGTCCAAAGAATAACATTGTACAAAGAATAACATTGTCCAAAGAATAACATTGTCCAAAGAATAACATTGTCCAAAGAATAACATTGTCCAAAGAATAACATTGTCCAAAGAATAACATTGTACAAAGAATAACATTGTCCAAAGAGTTAACAATCGATTTTCCGTCAGTTATCGACACTGAATCAAGGTCGTTAACGTTGATGCAACATGGATAATGTTGTTAACGTTGATGCAACATGGATAATGTTGTTAACGTTGATGCAACATGGATAATGTTGTTAAAGTTGATGCAACATGGATAATGTCTTTAACGTTAATGCAACATGGATAATGTTGTTAACGTTAATGCAACATGGATAATGTTGTTAACGTTAATGCAACATGGATAATGTTGTTAACGTTAATGCAACATGGATAATGTTGTTAACGTTAATGCAACATGGATAATGTTGTTAACGTTAATGCAACATGGATAATGTTGTTAACGTTGATGCAACATGGATAATGACGTTAACGTTAATGCAACATGGATAATGTCTTTAACGTTGATGCAACATGGATAATGTTGTTAACGTTGATGCAACATGGATAATGACGTTAACGTTGATGCAACATGGATAATGACGTTAACGTTAATGCAACATGGATAATGTCGTTAACGTTGATGCAACATGGATAATGACGTTAACGTTGATGCAACATGGATAGTGTCGTTAACGTTAATGCAACATGGATAATGTCGCTAAGGTTAATGCAACACGGATAATGACGTTAACGTTGATGCAACATGGATAATGTCGCTAAGGTTAATGCAACATGGATAATGACGTTAACGTTGATGCAACATGGATAATGTTTATTGAAGGACGAGTCAACACTATTTGAGCATGTTTTGCCTGCTGGGAGAGAGAATGGGAGAAGGGGAGGGACACAGCAGGGGAGGGAGGGACACACTGAGGGAGGATGGGAGAATGAGGCATGAGAATTGGAGGGAGGGAGAATATGGAGAGAGAAAGAGAGAGAGGGTGTGGTGCAGACAGACTGAGATCCGGGCCCCGGCGGGGGCTCTACCTATCTATCTCTATCTGTAAGAGGGAATGTGTCTGCCTGTCTGTCGGTTCAAAGTTTTACGGGCTACTCATGCCCGTGCCCCCTCTTGGGTGGCTTAATCTTCATCAATCAATATGTTCAAAGTTGGATGCCAGACGGAATGGGCTTTTGCTTGACATTTTGTACTTCAAATGTTCTAGTTAATATGTCTTGTGGAAGAAAATACTCTGGCTTAGGTCAATAAAAAAATACACAGTGTATGATACAGCATTGTGCTTCAAATATTTTTCAAATGAGTAAGCTTAAATTGATTGGGCATGTAAATTATTTAGTAAACTATTTAGTAAACTATGCTGTGCACCGTTTATTAAACAATGTTCTGCTTGTTGATTACAAATTTAATTTGCTAATATTGCTTTGTGCAGGTTGCACGAGTGTGTTGTCAAGGTAACACAACTCTAGCTGAGACATGAGGGGTTATCTAGTGAGGTTATCTAGAGATGATTTCGGGGCTTTAGTGTCCCCGCGGTCCGGTCCTCGACCAGGCCTCCACCCCCAGGAAGCAGCCCGTGGCAGCTGACTAACACCCATGTACCTATTTTACTACTAGGTAACAGGGGCATAGGGTGAAAGAAACTCTGCCCATTGTTTCTCGCCGGCGCCTGGGATCGAACCCAGGACCACAGGATCACAAGTCCCGCGTACTGCCCGCTCGGCCGACCGGCTCCCTCTTTCTCCCTCAAAGGAGGGAGTTCCTTTGTTTGTAAATCTGCTTTACTAAAGCACCTCCATCATGTAGGTTGCAACATCTCCAGACAACATTCATTAATAAACAGAATATGAAATATTTTATCACAACTGGGAACTATTAATTTAATTTTAATAATAATTTTCAAACGCTGCAATAATAAAAAATAAATATTGGGTGATGCTGATGGTCATACCACGACGATCACAGTATTGATCATCACGACACTGAGGATCACAGTATTGATCATCACGACACTGACGATCATATTGTTGACCATCACGACACTGACGATCATATTGTTGACCATCATGACACTGACGATCATATTGTTGACCATCATGACACTGACGATCATATTGTTGATCATCATGACACTGACGATCATATTGTTGACCATCATGACAATAACACTGATCATAACACTGATGATCATAACACTGATGATCATAACACTGATGATCATAACACTGATGATCATAACACTGATGATCATAACACTGATGATCATAACACTGACGATCATAACACTGATGATCATAACACTGATGATCATAACACTGATGATCATAACACTGATGATCATAACACTGACGATCATAACACTGATGATCATAACACTGATGATCATAACACTGATGATCATAACACTGATGATCATAACACTGATGATCATAACACTGACGACGCTAACACTGAAGCAGACATAAGAGAGGCCATAACACTGACGACGCTAACACTGAAGCAGACATAAGAGAGGCCATAACACTGACGACGCTAACACTGAAGCAGACATAAGAGAGGCCATAACACTGACGACGCTAACACTGAAGCAGACATAAGAGAAGCCATAACACTGACGACGCTAACACTGAAGCAGACATAAGAGAGGCCATAACACTGACGACGCTAACACTGAAGCAGACATAAGAGAGGCCATAACACTGACGACGCTAACACTGAAGCAGACATAAGAGAGGTCATAACACTGACGACGCTAACACTGAAGCAGACATAAGAGAGGCCATAACACTGACGACGCTAACACTGAAGCAGACATAAGAGAGGCCATAACACTGACGACGCTAACACTGAAGCAGACATAAGAGAGGCCATAACACTGACGACGCTAACACTGAAGCAGACATTAGAGAGGCCATAACACTGACGACGCTAACACTGAAGCAGACATAAGAGAGGCCATAACACTGACGACGCTAACACTGAAGCAGACATAAGAGAGGCCATAACACTGACGACGCTAACACTGACGCAGACATAAGAGAGGCCATAACACTGACGCAGACATAAGAGAGGCCATAACACTGACGACGCTAACACTGACGCAGACATAAGAGAGGCCATAACACTGACGACGCTAACACTGACGCAGACATAAGAGAGGCCATAACACTGACGACGCTAACACTGAAGCAGACATAAGAGAGGCCATAACACTGACGACGCTAACACTGACGCAGACATAAGAGAGGCCATAACACTGACGACGCTAACACTGAAGCAGACATAAGAGAGGCCATAACACTGACGACGCTAACACTGACGCAGACATAAGAGAGGCCATAACACTGACGACGCTAACACTGAAGCAGACATAAGAGAGGCCATAACACTGACGACGCTAACACTGACGCAGACATAAGAGAGGCCATAACACTGACGACGCTAACACTGAAGCAGACATAAGAGAGGCCATAACACTGACGACGCTAACACTGACGCAGACATAAGAGAGGTCATAACACTGACGACGCTAACACTGACGCAGACATAAGAGAGGCCATAACACTGACGACGCTAACACTGAAGCAGACATAAGAGAGGCCATAACACTGACGACGCTAACACTGAAGCAGACATAAGAGAGGCCATAACACTGACGACGCTAACACTGAAGCAGACATAAGAGAGGTCATAACACTGACGACGCTAACACTGACGCAGACATAAGAGAGGCCATAACACTGACGACGCTAACACTGACGCAGACATAAGAGAGGCCATAACACTGACGACGCTAACACTGACGCAGACATAAGAGAGGCCATAACACTGACGACGCTAACACTGAAGCAGACATAAGAGAGGCCATAACACTGACGACGCTAACACTGAAGCAGACATAAGAGAGGTCATAACACTGACGACGCTAACACTGACGCAGACATAAGAGAGGCCATAACACTGACGACGCTAACACTGACGCAGACATAAAAGAGGCCATAACACTGACGACGCTAACACTGACGCAGACATAAGAGAGGCCATAACACTGACGACGCTAACACTGACGCAGACATAAGAGAGGCCATAACACTGACGACGCTAACACTGACGCAGACATAAGAGAGCCATAACACTGACGACGCTAACACTGAAGCAGACATAAGAGAGGCCATAACACTGACGACGCTAACACTGAAGCAGACATAAGAGAGGCCATAACACTGACGACGCTAACACTGACGCAGACATAAGAGAGGCCATAACACTGACGACGCTAACACTGACGCAGACATAAGAGAGGCCATAACACTGACGACGCTAACACTGACGCAGACATAAGAGAGGCCATAACACTGACGACGCTAACACTGAAGCAGACATAAGAGAGGCCATAACACTGACGACGCTAACACTGACGCAGACATAAGAGAGGCCATAACACTGACGACGCTAACACTGACGCAGACATAAGAGAGGCCATAACACTGACGACGCTAACACTGAAGCAGACATAAGAGAGGCCATAACACTGACGACGCTAACACTGACGCAGACATAAGAGAGGCCATAACACTGACGACGCTAACACTGACGCAGACATAAGAGAGGCCATAACACTGACGACGCTAACACTGAAGCAGACGTAAGAGAGGCCATAACACTGACGACGCTAACACTGACGCAGACATAAGAGAGGCCATAACACTGACGACGCTAACACTGAAGCAGACATAAGAGAGGCCATAACACTGACGACGCTAACACTGACGCAGACGTAAGAGAGGCCATAACACTGACGACGCTAACACTGACGCAGACATAAGAGAGGCCATAACACTGACGACGCTAACACTGAAGCAGACGTAAGAGAGGCCATAACACTGACGACGCTAACACTGACGCAGACGTAAGAGAGGCCATAACACTGACGACGCTAACACTGACGCAGACATAAGAGAGGCCATAACACTGACGACGCTAACACTGAAGCAGACATAAGAGAGGCCATTGCCCTGCAAGTGCTACGGGGTGTTGCAAGAGGTAATTAACCCGAGGCGTTGTTGCAGGCAGCCAGATGCGGCTACGTCATTGTGGTAATGGCGGTGTACTGGATGACGGAGGCGGTGCCGCTGGCCGTCACCGCCCTCATCCCCGTCTTCGCCTTCCCCCTGCTGGGCGTCCTCTCCACAGGCGCCACCTGCATCGTCTACATGAAGGAAGCTAACATGATGTTCCTGGGCGGCCTCACCGTCGCCATCGCCGTCGAGCACTGTAACCTGCACAGACGCATCGCTCTACGAGTCATCCTCCTCGTCGGTACGTCCTCCAAACACTCCTTATTAGTACATTGCTCCCTCTTCCTCTCTACCCTACGGTGTACTGGTCTTAATACTCCACGGTGTACTGGTCTTAATACCCTACGGTGTACTGGTCTTAATACTCCACGGTGTACTGGTCGTAATACTCCACGGTGTACTGGTCTTAATACCCTACGGTGTACTGGTCTTAATACTCCACGGTGTACTGGTCTTAATACCCTACGGTGTACTGGTCTTAATACTCCACGGTGTACTGGTCGTAATACTCCACGGTGTATTGGTCTTAATACCCTACGGTGTACTGGTCTTAATACCCTACGGTGTACTGGTCTTAATACTCCACGGTGTACTGGTCTTAATACCCTACGGTGTACTGGTCTTAATACTCCACGGTGTACTGGTCTTAATACTCCACAGTGTACTGGTCTTAATACTCCACGGTGTATTGGTCTTAATACTCCACGGTGTATTGGTCTTAATACTCCACGGTGTACTGGTCTTAATACCCTACGGTGTACTGGTCTTAATACTCCACAGTGTACTGGTCTTAATACTCCACGGTGTACTGGTCTTAATACTCCACGGTGTATTGGTCTTAATACTCCACAGTGTACTGGTCTTAATACCCTACGGTGTACTGGTCTTAATACTCCACGGTGTACTGGTCTTAATACTCCACGGTGTACTGGTCTTAATACCCTACGGTGTACTGGTCTTAATACTCCACAGTGTACTGGTCTTAATACTCCACGGTGTACTGGTCTTAATACCCTACGGTGTACTGGTCTTAATACTCCACAGTGTACTGGTCTTAATACTCCACGGTGTACC
>WNGS01069733.1:0-15000 GCA_020271785.1 Procambarus virginalis | reverse complement strand
TGAGTTCTCCCACATAACAGGGCTCGATGCAAAGCACCAGAGGTCTCACACTATCTCATTGCCTGGGAGAGGATTGGAGTTCTGGTTGGTTAAATACACCAGAATTCCTACCTCTCTTATGGCTTTGAAGTATAGTGTAGTGGATACAGCGTGCAACTGCCACCTCGTTGGCCAGTGTTCGAGTCCCCTGGTGGGTGGAGTGTCTAAAAAGTTATAAACTTCAGCTAGTGGTAATAGCTAGTCTGTGCATTAAGCATTTGGCACAGAGTTCTCCCACATAACAGGGCTCGATGCAAAGCACCAGAAGTCTCACACTATCTCATTGCCTGGAGAGGATTGGAGTTATAGTTGGGTAAATACACCAAATTCCTACCTTTCTTTATGGCTTTGAAGTATAGTGTAGTGATACAGCGTGCAACTGCCACCTCATTGTCCCCTGGTGGGTGGAGTGTCTAAAAAGATATATATATATGTCGTACCTAGTAGCCAGAACTCACTTTTTGGCCTAATATGCAAGCCCCGATTTGCCTAATAAGCCAAGATTTCCTGAATTAATATATTTTCTCTAATTTTTTTCTTATGAAAAGATAAAGCTCCCCATTTCATTATGTATGAGGTCAATTTTTTTTCATTGGAGTTAAAATTAACGTAGATATATGACCGAACCTAACAAACCCTACCTAACCTAACCTAACCTATCTTTATAGGTTAGGTTAGGTTAGGTAGCCGAAAAAGTGAGGTTAGGTTAGGTTAGGTCGGTTAGGTAGTCGAAAAACAATTAATTCATGAAAACTTGGCTTATTACGCAAATCGGCCCTTGCATAGTTGGCTGACAAGTGCGTTCTGGCTACTAGTACGACATATATATATATATATATATATATATATATATATATATATATATATATATATATATATATATATATTGAGGTTATATGCCAGCTGCCTCGTATGGGCCAATAGGCCTTCTGCGGTTACCTCTATTCTTATGTTCATATGTTTCACCCCATTTATCCCTTATATATTTAGCTATTTGAACCACCTCACCACCCGGCACTCGGATGGTTATCTTGGGCATAGCATTTTACCAAATCACCTCATTCTTTGGGGCACACGTGAGGAACACAAATGCGAACAAGCCTGAATGGTCCCCAGGACTATATGCGAATGAAAACTCACACCCCAGAAGTGACTCGAACCCATACTCCTAGGAGCAATGCAACTGGTATGTACAAGACGCCTTAAACCACTTGACCATCACGACCGGACATAATGAGGTGATAGCCGAAGCTATTTGAACCACCTCACCACCCGGCACTCGGATGGTTATCTTGGGCATAGCATTTTACCAAATCACCTCATTCTTTGGGGCACACGTGAGGAACACAAATGCGAACAAGCCTGAATGGTCCCCAGGACTATATGCGAATGAAAACTCACACCCCAGAAGTGACTCGAACCCATACTCCCAGGAGCAATGCAACTGGTATGTACAAGACGCCTTAAACCACTTGACCATCACGACCGGACATAATGAGGTGATAGCCGAAGCTATTTGAACCCCTCAAATGCTATTTGAGGTGGTTCAAATAGACCCGACATCTACTTCTACAAATCTATACCCCGTTTTCCATGTTCTGTGTTTCACCCCACTAATGTATTACATCACCTCACCCAAATGCAGGTATAAGAGCCAATGTTTGTTTCATAAAGCATAAGTTGTGTAGATAAACTAAAAGTCTTTGAAAATGTAATAAGTTTTACGAAACGCGCTCAAGTGTCGCGTCAGACTAGAAATAAAGAATGAATTTGGAGAATTGATTTTTAATTTACCGTCATCAGTAAAAAGAAACATAAGGAAAATTGAGAAAATTCGTGTTAGAATTATTAATCTTACTTTTTCGGTCATATTTAATAACATATATATATATATACATATATATATATATATATATATATATATATATATATATATATATATATATATATATATTATATTATATATATATATATATATATATATATATATATATATATAGTCGTACTGGCTACTAGGTATGTCGTACCTAGTAGCCAGAACGCACTTGTCAGCCTACTATGCAAGGCCCGATTTGCCTAATAGGCCAAGTTTTCATGAATTAATTGTTTTTCGACTACCTAACCTACCTAACCTAACCTAACCTAACTTTTTCGGCTACGTAACCTAACCTAACCTATAAAGATAGGTTAGGTTAGGTTAGGTAGGGTTGGTTAGGTTCGGTCATATATCTACGTTAATTTAACTCCAATAAAAAAAATTGACATCATACATAATGAAATGGGTAGTCTATCATTTCTTAGAAAAAAATAGAGAAAATTATTAATTCAAGAAAACTTGGCTTATTAGGCAAATCGGGCCTTGCATAGTAGGCTGAGAAGTGCGTTCTATATATTTATATATAGAACGTTATATATATATATATATATAATATATATATATATATATATATATATATATATATATATATTATATATATATATATATATACATATATAGGTTCCAAGGGGTTGTCATTGCCAGGGGGTGGTAATGGGGGACGAGCTCCCATGACCTATAAAATGCTCCTATATGGCATGCGTCTCAAATAGCCTCTGACAACCAAGTCCAACTCCTGGCCTGCACGGGTGGCTTAGTCTTTAAGTCCGGCGAAACTGCTTTTACCGACAGGAGAAGGGGCGAGGGCGTGCCTCTGGCGCCTTAAAACCAGCTGCTCCGGGTAGATGGGACTCGATAGCCTTGGAAGGCAGTCCATCTAGGGAAGGAAAACCCCGATTTTAAACCTCTGCTGCCTTGCGGCCATACCCCTTTTCTGGGAAAGGCTTCAGGAGTCAACCTCGAGAAAAATCCGGAGTTGGAGCCCCTAAGGCAGTTCGTTGTTGACGTCGACCTCGTTCTGGCAGCTCCTGCGACGTTGCTGGAACCATGTGTATTGGCATTTGCCTTTCTATTGGATAATTTCAGCAACGTGGAGAGGGGGGATTTGCTGCATGGGTAACAGCTCCTCCTCCATATCTACCTACCCAGGCTTTGCGCCCTGGAGAGGACACTCCAGCTTCGCCTCACAGCGTCGAACCAACACGGGAAGTGACAGTCTACCGGTTTTAAGTCTTCTGCTCGATTGGCGAAGAGTGTGACGCCAGGGGTTGCTTCTGACGGTGGGAGGGGTCATCGTGCCCCACTGGGCAGCTACCGCCCGCCTCAAGCTGGGCAAACCCCAGCCAATAAGGTTGCCTCGCCACGGTCCGTTAACCTCACTGGGTGCGTGGGGTTAGGGTGAAAACCGACAAGCGGCCCGACAACTTTGCACCAAGCAATATCATACCCAAAAAGAAAATATCAACTGCCCTAAAGCTGGGCACATGGAACGTCAGGACACTGACACCAGGTTTCTCTGACGACCTGCAAGAAATCAATGACGCCCGAAAAACAGCAATCATTGATAGGGAGCTGAGCAAACTGCAGATGGATATTGTTGCTCTCCAAGAGACCAGGCTCCCTGGATCAGGATCTGTGAGAGAGAGGACCTTCTCTTTCTTCTGGCAAGGAAAACCACCTGATGAGACCAGAGAACATGGTGTGGGATTTGCCGTCAGGAATACACTGTTGGGATACATTATGCCACCGATGGGGGAAACCGAACGAATTCTGTCTCTGCAACTGCACTCCCAAACAGGACCAGTCAATGTAATTAGTGCATATGCACCATCCCTGACTTCTCCAGCAGAGGCAAAGGAAAAATTCTACGATGACCTCAACAGAGTCATAGCAAAAATCCCTGTAAAGGAGCCACTGTTTATCCTCGGCGACTTCAACGCCAGAGTGGGTGCCGAGCACAACATCTGGCCCACTTGTCTGGGTAAATTCGGCATAGGGAGGATGAATGAGAACGGGCAACGTTTGCTAGAACTCTGCTGCCTTCATGGTCTCTGTGTCACCAACACGTTCTTTGGCACAAAGCCTCAACACCGAGTATCTTGGAGACACCCCAGATCCAAGCACTGGCACCAGCTTGACCTGATTCTTACCAGGCGTGCAAGTTTACCCAGTGTCAAGATTACACGTAGCTACCAGAGTGCTGTCTGTGACACCGACCACTCCCTGGTCTGTAGCAGGGTCAAGATGCAACCAAAGAAGATTCATCACTCAAAAAAGACGGGCAGACCTCGCATCGACACCACTAAGACCCGAAACCAGGACAAGGTGAAAGATTTTGCACGAGTGCTCGAGGAAGCTCTCCCTGGCCCAGCCGGGGTCACTGCCTGTAAAAGATGGGAGCACTTCAGAGACGCTGTGTTCAACGCTGCCATTTCCACCTTTGGCAAGAAGACCAGCAGGTCGGCTGACTGGTTCGAGGCTCACTCGGAAGAGATGACACCTGTCATTGAAGAGAAGAGAAACGCCTTGGCAGCCTACAAAGCCTGCCCAAGTCAGCGCAACTTACAGATCCTTCGGGCCATCCGCTGCAAAGTACAGCAGAGCGCCAGGCGATGTGCCAACAACTATTGGCTCCAGCTCTGCTCCCAGATACAGACTGCAGCGGATACAGGCAATGTAAGGGGAATGTATGACGGCATCAAGCAGGCCCTCGGCCCAATCCAGAGGAAGACCGCTCCTCTGAAATCTGCCACTGGCGAGGTGATTCAGGACCAGACACTGCAGCTGAAGCGCTGGGTCGAGCACTACTCTGAGCTATACGCCAGGGACAATGTGGTCACCGAAGACGCCCTGAGCGCCATTGAGTGTCTGCCTGTGCTAATGGAGCTCGACAGCGAACCGACCCTCGAAGAACTCAGTGATGCCCTAGACTCCCTTGCTCCTGGTAAAGCTCCTGGCAAAGATGGCATTCCTGCTGAGACCTTGAAGTGCTGCAGAGGTAGCCTGCTCATGGAGCTGCATGAAATTCTCTGTCTCTGCTGGGAAGAAGGAGAGGTGCCACAGGACATGAGGGATGCCAACATCGTCACGCTGTATAAGAATAAAGGTGACAGGGGCGACTGCAACAACTACCGTGGAATCTCCCTCCTCAGTACTGTCGGAAAGCTGTTTGCTCGAGTCGCATTGAAGAGGCTCCAAGTACTTGCAGAGAGAGTCTATCCAGAATCACAATGCGGATTCAGAGCTGACAGGTCCACAATCGACATGGTCTTTTCCCTCAGACAACTGCAGGAGAAATGCAGGGAACAGAAGCAGCCACTCTTCATAGCCTTCATAGATCTGACGAAGGCCTTCGACCTCGTCAGCAGGGATGGCCTGTTCAAGATCCTCCCCAAGATCGGATGCCCACCCAGGCTCCTCAGCATCATCAGATCTTTCCATGAGAACATGAGGGGCACCGTGGTCTTTGATGGACTAACATCAGACGCCTTTGACATCCGAAGTGGAGTAAAGCAGGGCTGCGTACTGGCTCCAACCCTATTCGGGATTTTCTTCGCAGTTATGCTGCGGCACGCCTTCGGATCTGTCACGGAAGGCATTTACCTCCGGACCAGGTCGGATGGAAAGCTCTTTAACCTCGCCAGGCTGAGAGCCAAGACGAAGGTTCGGCTGAGGTGTCTGCGCGACTTCCTTTTCGCCGACGACGCAGCAGTCACTGCCCACTCAGCCGAAGACCTCCAACGGCTCATGACCCGCTTCAGCGAGGCCTCTCAGGCTTTCGGACTCACCATCAGCCTGAAGAAAACACAAGTCATGGGACAAGGAGTGGACTCCCCACCTGACATCGGCATCTCCGATTCCAAACTGGAAGTCGTTCACGACTTCGTGTACCTGGGCTCCACAATCTCTGACTCCCTCTCTCTTGATACGGAGCTAAACAAACGCATCGGTAAGGCATCTACTACCATGTCGAGACTGACAAAGAGAGTGTGGGCCAACAATAGGCTGACTGAGTATACTAAGATTCAGGTTTACAGAGCCTGTGTCCTGAGCACTCTCCTTTATGGCAGTGAGTCTTGGACACTCCGCGCCCGTCAGGAAAGACAGCTGAATGCCTTCCACATGCGCTGCCTTCGACACATCTTGGACATCACCTGGCAGGACAAGGTGACAAACAACAACGTCTTGGGGAGAGCAAGAATCACCAGCATGTACACAATGCTGAAACAGAGACGAATGCGCTGGCTCGGGCACGTTGTGCGAATGGGCGACGGCAGGATCCCCAAGGATCTCCTGTATGGAGAGTTGATGCAGGGAAAGCGTCCAACAGGCAAGCCCCAGCTACGGTACAAAGACGTATGCAAGAGGGACCTGAAAGCCATGGACGTCGATCTTGCTATATGGGAGACACTGGCTGCAGACCGTTCAGCCTGGAGGCAGTCTGTTCAAAGAGGTCTCTCCAAGTTCGAGGAGTCACTTGCCAAGGAATCGGAGGCAAAGAGACAGAGAAGGAAAGCCAGTAGCCAGGAAGACAGACCAGAATCGGACTTCGTTTGTGCTCGGTGTGGGATGGACTGCCACTCTCGGATTGGCCTCATCAGTCACACCAGACGCTGCACCAGGATTGACAACCAGAGCGCAACTCCATAGTCTCCCGAGACTGAAGGATGCCTACTACTACTATATATATATATATATATATATATATATATATATATATATATATATATATATATATATATATATATATATATATAATATATATATATAAAGAGAGAAGGTCTAAACTCCTAAACGTAGTGTGTGTAATTGTTTAGAGTATCCATGGTTACAATAACAATATATATAATGAACAAATTCACAAGAGCCATGATGAGGGTTCGAACCTATGCGCTGGATGTTCCCAGATGCGCTTTAGTCAACTGTACCATGACATGGTACAATAATTGCAACTTCGAGTGCTACTACCCCCATGAGGATTCAAAGACTTCCACTGAAGCGTGGAGGTTTACAAGTGGATGAATGGATATAACAAAGGAGATATACCACCAGGTAGTTCATAGTGGTAAGGATTGTGATGTTGTGTACCTTGACTTTAGCAAAGCTTTTGATACAGTGCCACATGAAAGACTGATTAAAAAGATAAAGGCTCATGGCATTGGAGGTGCTATATTAAGTTGGATTAGGGCATAGCTATACCAAAGGAAGCAGTTAGTATAAATGGGATTAAGTCAGAGTGGGAAAATGTTGTTAGTGGTGTGCTTCAAGGTTCTGTCCTGAGACCTCTGTTATTTTTAATATATATAAATGATTTAGATTCAGGTTTGAGTAGCAACAATTGCAAATTTGCCGATAATACAAAAATGGTAGGAAAATTATCACGGAAGACTCACTATCACTTCAAGTTGATCTAAATACGGTTTTGAAATGGTCAAAAGATTGGCAGATGCTGTTTAATGCTGATAAATGTAAAGTTTTGAGGCTAGGTAATGATGATAGAGTTATAAGATATGAGTTGGATGGTGTTGAGATTGCGAAGTCGAATTACAAAAGGGATCTGAGAGTTATGATTAGTAAGAATTTAAAACCAAAGGATCAATGCATGAATGTTCGTAATAAGGCAAATAGGACACTGGGATTTATTAATCAAAGCGTTAGTAACAAGACACCTGGTGTTGTTCTTCAGCTATATCTTGCTCTGGTTAGGCCCCATTTAGATTATGCAGTTCAGTTTTGGTCCCCGTACTATAGAATGGATATAAATTCACTTGAAAATTTAGTGCTCAGAAAGTTAAGGAGGTACCTAAGAGAATTTTGGTTGTGGGAGATTCCCAGGTGAGGTATTTAAACAGGACGTTTTGTGCCAGAGATAGGGGGAACAGGTTAAGAGTTTGCTATACGGGAGATGGAACTGGAGATATTGTTGACAACATGAAATATAATACGACGGGAAATGGAAACAAACCCATTATTTGTATTAGTTCAGGGGGGTAATGATGTTGGACGAGTTAGGAGTGAGGAACTGATACAGAAATTTAACAAAGCCATAGAATTAGTTAGGAGCAAGAGAGGAGTCCCGATCATATGTGGCATTCTTCCAAGAAAGAGCGTTGGGAATGAATGGTTGTCGAGGGCACTTGGTGTCAATTGCCGGCTGGAAAGATATTGCAAATCAAATGCAATATCTTTCATAGACAACTGGGAACACTTCTATGGAAGAAATGAAATGTATGCTCGGGATGGGGTGCATCTATCGAGGGCTGGGGTTGTTGCTGTTGCGAACTCGTTGGAACCAGTGGTTAGAGGTGTTTGTTTGGGTTTAAACTGTTAGTAGATAGTGGTATGGGAATTAATTTGGAGGAAGGAGGTAATAAAAGTATGTGTTTGTGGGACAAAGGAATTGGCAAAATGATCAGGGAAAGAGAAGGGCCTCAAAATAACAATTCATTTAGGGTATATTACACTAACAGTAGAAGTCTAAGAAATAAAATTAACGAATTAAATGGTCTTGTCTGCACAGAAAAAATAAGATACTATTGCACTTACCGAAATGTGGATGAATGTAGAAAATAGAGAACTATTAGCTAAATATCAAATAAATGGATTTAAACTAATTCACACAGATCGAAATATTAAACGAGGAGGGGGAGTAGCCATATATGTTAGGGACAATTTGAAATGTAGTCTCATAGAGGGAATCAAAACTGAGCCACACACAGAAACTATTTGGATACAATTAAACGAAAAAGCAAATAATATTATAATAGGAGGTATATATAGGCCACCAAATTTAGACAAAATGGAAGCAAAGCATCTATGGGATGAAATATCTAGAGCATCTACATCTAACAGTATTTATGTCATTGGGTGACTTTAATTTTAGTGAATAAACTGGTTGAACAAAACAGGGAATAGTGAAGCAGAAGATTTTCTAGAATTATTGACGATTGCTTTCTTACGCAACACATTAATTTAAGGAACCAACACGAGAAAATAATATTTTAGATTTAGTGTTAACTACAGGGAAACACAAATTAATGACATCAAAATATGAAGTGAGCTAGGGAACAGTGATCACAAAGAAATCAGATTTAGCATAGAATGGATAGACCTGTAGGAGAAAACTCTGTTAAAGTGCCCGACTGGAAAGAAAGAAAATAGATTGGAAAGTCTTGGGTATGGGGTGTGGGCCGGTCTTGGAAATACAGAAATCATCGATAGATACAGCGATAGCAGGCAGCTTGACATCTGCGAGGCACTACACATCAAGTCAACTCCAGCAATCAACAGCCAATTAATTCACAACTATATTCTACCCACTTCAAGACTCACTCCTATATAGAAGCATCAAGAAATATGGGCCATAGGCCTCTGCAGTTACTTCCATTCTTACCTTCAATTTACCCAATTAATACCCCATTATTTCGTGTTCTATCCTGTGTTGAAAGTTTTGTTCACCTCATCCAAAACTGTTGTAACATATCACCTCACCCAAAATGCGGGTATAAAATAAAATGAAAGCTGGTTAAATCATAGCATAAGTAAGAACTCTGTTTAGTGTTTGCAGGTTATAGTTGTGTGTTTGTAAACTAAAAGTCTTTGAAAATGTAATAAGTTATTACGAAACGCGTTCAAGTGTCGCGTCAGACTAGAAATAAAATTAATTTTGGAGAATTGATCTTTCAATTACCATCAACAGTGAAAAGAAACTAAGCCATATTGAGAAAATTCGTGTTAGAATTATTATCTTACTTTTTCGGTCATATTTAATAATATATGTCTACAGAAAGACTGCTACCAAAATATACTAATATATATATAATATATATATATATATATATATATATATTATATATATATATATATATATATATATATATATATATATATATATATTATATTTATCCTAGAAGGGTACCACCTCTGGTGCAAGTGTAGGGACCCATAGCCTCGGAGAAGAAATAAAGAGTACTCAGAGAAGACCTTGTGGATCCTCACTGAACACTTTGATATTTTCTTCTCCTACCACCCCTATTCTTTTGGTATGTGTGTATCCTTATCTAACTTTATTTGAAAATGTCATTACACAAAAAATTACAATATTGATTACATGCAGGGTACAAGGCTGCTTGTCACAAGTTGAAAAGCTCCTCCAGCTCCTCTGATGGCGGGCAGGAACCATGGATGCAGTGAGCATTTCCTCTCTGGATTGCCACACTGAGGCACTGAAAAAGAAAACTGGCAGCTCTAGGGTCTCTAGTTGTTTCGATTAGCTTAGACCCCAACTCCTTCAAAAAGCTAGCAGCACTTTTACCCCAGGCACCAAGTGTCTCTGAGGCAATGGGACAAAATTGTAGTGCTGCTCAAGGTCTCTGTATTTACGTGACTTGGCCGCTTCCCGGTGATTGGCAGCTCCTCCTGCTTGAGTAGCACTGAAGTCAACATAGGTATTGGCTAAAGTTGAGACGCAAGTGTAGTCCCACACCACTGTCTACCATTCTCCAGGGGTTCACCGTGATTCCATCTGGGCGACCGACAGGCTCATTAGAGTTGCGGGACATTAGGTAGCGGGGCTCTCTCTCTGCTGGACAGCCGCTGTGGTAAGGCTTCTCTTAATATGTCATTGACCTCGCTGCTATATATCTATATATCTATATATATAGATATACTATAGATATATATATATATATATATTAGACATATATAGATATTTAAATATATATATATGATATATATATATATAGTATATATATATATAGTATATATATGTATGTATATAGTATATAGATAAGATATGAAGTATATTATTATATATATAATATAGTATATGATTACTATATATATATATATAGATATAGTATATATTTATAGATAATTATATAGATATATATATCTATATATATATATATAGGGACCAAAGAGACAAAGTAAGATTAATAATTCCTAACACGTTTTTTCTCGATTTTCCTTATGTTTCGTTTTACTGGTGACGGGTTAAATGAAAAATCAATTCTCCTAAATTCACTTTTATTTCTGAGGTCTGACGCGACAGCTTGGAGTGCGTTTCGTAGAAACTTATTACATTTTCAAAGTACTTAGTTTATTCACACTGTAACTTATGAATGACAGCAACAACATTGGCTCTTATACCTGCATTTGGGTGAGGGGTGATGTATACAATTCAGGGGGTGAGTAAAAGGACCGAACGTTTCAGAAACAAAAACAACAGAACCCGGACAATGGGGTATAGAATTTGCAAGAACTTGAGGTAACAGAATAACTGCAGAAGGGCCTATTGGCCCATATGTCTTGACTGTTTCTATATTGGAGCGGAGTCGTGTAGTGGGTAGAATATAGTTGGGGTGTTAAGTGGACTGTTGATTGCGGCGCCTGTTGGGACTTTCTTGAGTGGGTGTCGTAGCCTCGCAGAGTTCAAGCCGCCTGTTGTCGCTGTATCTATTCAATGATTTCTGTGTTGATATGCCTGAAGACATGTTCGCTACTGGTGAACTGGTTTGGTTGGAGGAGAAGAGAATCTATGTTCCTTAATGGAAGCCCTTGTTGCTATGCATCGTTAAACTGCCTGGAAAGAGATGTTGTTGCTTGCCTATATACTGAGTTTTTTGGGTGGCTGTACATTCCCCAAGAGGGCATTTAATGGCATAGACGGCCGTTTGTCTCTTTTGAGAGCGTTAGCTGCTCTGTGTCTGGAAGGTTTCTGATGAGTAGCCTGTGTGCCGTTTTCCCCCTTGGTTTTATAGGAAATCGTCGGTTGTAGTTGTATTCTTCTTGATTTTTGTCTGTAGGATAACGTTCCTATTAACAATATCTTTGAGGAACCTTTCCTCCGTTTTAGGAGCTGTGGAGAAGAAGATCCTGTGAAAATAGTCTAATAGGGGGTATAGGTGTTATATATAGTTGTCTCTTCAGAGGTTGCATGGCGTTCACTTTCCTTCTTATGACTGTCTTCATGAAAAAAAAATTTCCAGTGGAGGAAGCCAGGGTTGACTAGGACCTGCCTCTACCCTACAGACCCAGCTATCGTCGACTTGCTTCCATTCTGATAGCTGTGGCTAGAGAGGCCATGGTCGACTAAACGGTGTAAACATACCACGTCCATCCGTTACCCTGGTCTGGGCAGTCACTTGTTGGGCATTTAGGCACATTTCCCTATGTTGGTTTCCTGTAGGGGGGTACCTGCCTAGCTTTAGATGGGAAACCTCCCTCCGTTCCATGGGACTGTTACAATCGGGTAGAAAGAGCAGCTTCCCATCTTTCTCCTTCTCGTAAGTGAAACACAACGCAGAATTCCGCTAAAATGCCTCTTTCTGCTCCTGCAGGTGTCTGACAGCAGGTACCTGTGTGAAAAAGTCGTCAACATACCGGCAGTACATGGCCGGTTTCAAATTCATATCGACTAAGACTTTGTTCTCTCGGATAGTACCATGTAGAAGGTCGCAACAGGACACCTAGGGAGAACCCATGCGACCCCATCTACTTGCTTATAGGTGTGCCCATCCGGGCTCAAGAAGGTGCCTCCTTAGTACAAGCTTGGAGTAGTTCCTCAGGATATTTTGGCTGGCATGTCAAGAGGAGTACAGGCCAGATCACGATACACTCGGTCCACTATCATCCTGAATGTTTCATCCACAGGCACGTTTGTAAACAGTAATTTCTACGTCCAACGAGGCTCTTATCCCTGTGGCCTGTGTTCCCCACAGTAAGTCAACCAAATTCCTTCGGGTACTTCAGGCTGAAGGCGCAAGGGACATAAGGCGTCAGTAAGCGTTGAGTCGTTTCGCCAGTTTGTACGTGGGTGTGGGTATGATGATTGGCCGAAGTGGGTTTCCAGGCTTAGTCGTCTTGATGTTTCCATACGCATATCCAGGTTTTATATTCCCCAATAATCTTTGGCAGGTGGAGTCCGGATTTCTTGGCATTCACAGTTTCGATCAATTTGTTGACCTTGCTTTCAATTCGGCTGTAGTGTCCTTCGTTACCCTTGGATTTAGTTGGTCAGAGAGTATGAGGTTCATTTTCGCCAGATATTCGTCTGTCTTAAGGAGGACGTATATTGGCGACTGTCGCCTCTCCTGACAACTATCTCCGTGTTCTCACCAAGGATCTAGCTGCCGCTTTGAGCTCGGGGTGCTTTGAGCTCGGGGGTCAGTATGGTCTTCTGTAGTTGCCTCGATTCTTCCTCCTTCTGGGATAAGTTCTGCTTGTAAGGTGTCTTTGGTGGTGACCTTCTTTTGTGCTTCGAGGTCAAATATGTCGTCCAACAGGATCTCCAAGTCCACTTTCCGGGCCAACGCACTTGGTCTGAACAAAACGTGACAGTTTTATACCCAGATTTAGGATTTATCCCAGATTTATCCTATTTGGCCTAATAGGCCGAGAGATTCTCATTATTTTCACAAAATTGTTTCCAATTCAGATTTATTTGGATTAGTATTACTATATTATATTATGAACATAAATTACTTACTTAGTTGTATTAGTGTAGGTTAAGAATAGGTTAGGTTAGGTTAGGTAGGGTTGGTTAGGTTCGGTCATCATACATCACACGTTAGTATATAACTCAAAGTAACAAATTAACTATACATAATGAAATAGCCAGATTTAACATTTCATAGGAAAAAAATTGAAACATATAATTCAGGAAAAGTTGGCTTATTAGGCAAATCGGGGCCTTGCATAGTAGGCGAGGTACGACATCTGGCTACTAGGTACAACATACTATATGTTGTTCTTGTGAACAACTTTTTTTCTTATGAAATGATGAATCTGTCCATTTCTTTATGTATGGTTAGATATATGACAGCCTAACCAACCCTACCTAACATACCTAACCAATCTAAACCTAACCTAAACTACTACACAACTAAGTCAATAATTTAGTGTGCCTAATAAAATATAATAATAATAATAATTCAAATAAACTAATTGGAAACAATTATACTTGAAAAAGAAATCATTCGGCCTATTAGTCAAATCGGGCCACTGCATAGTAGGCCAAGAAGTGCATTACTGTCTATTAGGTCCGGACATATACTAATACTCTAGTAGTATATATATATATATATATATAATATATATATAATTAGATATATATATTATACCATACATATATATTATATATAGTATAGATATATTATATACTAGTATATATGTATATATTATCTAATAATATTGTGAAGATAATCTCTTCCAAGAGATTGAGACTGCTCTTCCCTATATTCGTCACGTTCCCAGCTACTTTCAAGATACGTTCTACAGTAGGTTAAACGGATATCAAGACAGCCACACGGCACCTGCATACCCCCCCCCCCACTCCTGCACACCTCGCCTGTTCGCAAACTGCACTTCAATTAGCCAACTACCCAGCGTCTGCGAACCTGCATTCTCATTGGCTGCTTAACATCTCACCACTTCAGTTCTCCACCACTCACGCATGTCGTCAAGTCAACGTTGAAGTCAGCGTGCTGTACCACCTCAGAATATCGTGTGCTCTTAAGCTGTGAACTCCTTGTTGATTCACCTCGTGTGATCATGTAGAGGCTTGTAGCTAGCGTATATATTCCCATCACCATTTTATCTTTGTATTCCTGTTAACGTAACCAGTCTTGTATTATCTTGTATATATTTTCACTTGTTATTATCTTTCATTATTTTAAATGCCCAGGACTTGTCTTTATTTCAATTTGATTTTTAGAGTAATTAAATTTCATTGTTCATATGTGTGTTGTGTGTCTTACCTTACCTTACACAGATTATCAGACAAGCAGTCTCTGTTTTTTTCTGATGTTGGACCAGGCATTGACATCTGCCAGTGGAAGACTGCCGAACACCATTTCCACCACTTTACCGTCACACTTATTGGACGGCCTGTCCACGGAGCTTACCTCAGGTATTGGTAATTGTGCTAAGCGTACTTGGCTTTCATTCCCTTTGCTCTCAATATTTTCACAAATAACCTTTTATTATTCATATGGTGCTGTGTATATTGTGCATTACGGAGTAGCATATGGTGAGTGTGAGACAACTTTGGCTTACGTGGTGACTGTCGGCCGCAGTCCTACTCA
>WNGS01069730.1:113742-128742 GCA_020271785.1 Procambarus virginalis | reverse complement strand
CGAAAGACTCCAATGAAAAGGCAAACGCCAATACTATTGGTTCCAGCGCCGTGGCAGTATACACTGTTGACCCTGAGTGTGGTCAGGCTCAAATATACTTAACACTTTACTAATAAACTATATTGTAGCACCTTTAAATAAGCTTCGGAAGAGTCGAACATGTTGAGTGGACAATGAGCGAGTATACCCAGTATGTTGAGACAAGCTTTGTCCTAACATATTGCCATGCTATCTTGTAACAAGCTTTGCCCTGACATTTTGTCATATTTACCTTTCTGTAGTTATCAGTGGTTACTGGGAAGCAAGGTATAGCTCTATGTGCCCCTTCTACTGGCCCTTGCTCTACCTGTTGAGCTATAATTGCTCTATTCCAACGTTCGAAGGATGGAGGTGGCTTCTACAACTTCTGCTTTCTGTGCAGTCCACTTGCTAGCCAGACATACAGGCAGGGGTGCGAGTATTTCCTTAAATGCCTTCGATAATGGTGATTATCAAGGATTTACAGTGATCATTCGTCAATATTAATTGTGAATAAAACCAATTTCAGAGAGGTATTTTTTCCTCTCCATCTCTTGGCAAAAGAGATTTGCCAATAGATGGGAAATCTCTTTTGAAAAGCATTTGAATTAGGCTGTTTTGTCAGACTGTTATTACAGATGTGGAGAATGAGGAGTAATGCCTGGTTAGGTTCTACAGGTCCTCGTTAGACGCAGCTCCAAGCACCTACGTACAGTCATCGTGAATCAGCACTTACAGAAGACACTATCCCAAAGACTGATACTTATAAATTATAATACTGATACACCCATCCCTTCCCTCCCTCCCAGCTACATACTCTCTCTCTCTCTCATTATCCCCATTCCATCTCTTCCTGCCTCTCTTCCCCCTTCCTCTTCAGCCAGTAACAGACCTCGCCTGATGCTGCCATCATTATGTGAACACTCGACTTTCAACTGAACAAGTTAAGGGTGAACAACAATGCATTATCTATGGGATTATCTATCGTGGCTCACAGCAGATGGGTGTGAGGGGGAGATGGGTGGGGGGGGGGAGGAGGAAGGGGTGGAGATGGTGGCTGATACGTCCAGGAAAAGGGAAAAGATGTTGACATATTGGTGATGGGGTCCAGTAGAGGGGAATAGAGAGGGAAGGGTTAATGTGATGTTTTCTCCCTCATTCTTCTCATTCTTTCCTTATCTCCCTGCCTCAGTTCTCTCATATTTCCCTCCTCCTCCCTCCCTCTTCCTTTGCCTGTCGCTTCTATCTTCTTTTCTGCCATGTTCTTGCCCCCTTCCATGGGCTTTTTCTCTTCGTCTTCCGTCCCATCGTCACCCTTCTCATTCCTATGTTTATAAAATATAATCTTAGTTGTCCAGTTCTCTTTCAGGACTACCTTGTTCGCCTCCTTCGTCTGGCGTCTCTACGTCCACTGTCATCTCTTCCTCGTAGCTGCTATTCGTGTTATCCTTCTCTTCTCATTTATACCTTTGGCATCTGATTCCTCATTTTGTGTCCATTTGTCATCTATCTTCTTTCGCTTCTCGTTCTATCCTCCTTTCTATTCATTCGCTTTTATTTGTTCGCACTTTGTGTTCTAAATACATCATTCTCTCCTTCCCTTCCTCAGTCCCTTCCTCCCTCCGTCTCTCACTCCATCCTTCTCTCCCTCTTTCCTTCCTTCCTTCCTTCCTTCCTTCCTTCCTTCCTTCCTTCCTTCCTTCCGTACTTCTCTCCCTCCTTTCTTCCCTCCCTCCCTCCCTCCCTCCCTCCCTCCCTCCCTGCTGACTCGTCAGCACAGTGACTGCCT
Source organism: Procambarus virginalis (assembly GCA_020271785.1). Classification (NCBI taxonomy): domain Eukaryota; kingdom Metazoa; phylum Arthropoda; class Malacostraca; order Decapoda; family Cambaridae; genus Procambarus; species Procambarus virginalis. Next base: position 126,935 of record WNGS01069730.1, on the reverse strand, counting down.
ACAGCTTATCTCCTGACATCACCATAACACAAGCTCGCCTGTCAGCCTGCGGTGAGTGACGTGTGATTTGCATAGTATCAGAGATACGTGTCAGCCACCTGTCAGCAGGTGTACTCGCCTAGTTGTGCTTGCGAGGGTTGAGCTCTGGCTCTTTGGTCCCGCCTCTCAACTGTCAATCAACAGGTGTACAGGTTCCTGAGCCTATTGGGCTCTATCATATCTACACTTGAAACTGTGTATGGAGTCAGCCTCCACCACATTGCTTCCTAATGCATTCCATTTGTCAACCACTCTGACACTAAAAAAGTTCCTTCTAATATCTCTGTGGCTCATTTGGGCGCTCTGTTTCCACCTGTGTCCCCTTGTGCGTGTGCCCTTGTGTTAAATAGCCTGTCTTTATCTACCCTATCAATTCTTTTGAGAATCTTGTATGTGGTGATCATGGCCCCCCTAACTCTTCTGTCTTCCAGCGAAGTGAGGTTTAACTCCCATAGTCTCTCCTCGTAGCTCATTCCTTCAGCTCGTGTACTAGTCTGGTGGCAAACCTTTGAACCTTCTCCAGTTTAATCTTATGCGTGACTATATATGGACTCCATGATGGCTGCATACTCCAGGATTGGTCTGACATATGTGGTATACAAAGTTCTGAGTGATTCCTTACACAAGTTTCTAAATGCCGTTCTTATATTAGCCAGCCTTGCATATGCCGCTGATGTTATCCTCTTGATATGGGCTGCAGGGGACAGGTCTGGCGTGATGTCAACCCCCAAGTCTTCCTCTCTCTCTCTCTGACTCTTGAAGAATTTCCTCTCCCAAATGATACCTTGTATCTGGCCTCCCGCTCCCTACACTTATCTTCATTACATTACATTTGCTTGGGTTAAACTCTAACAACCGTTTGTTCGACCATTCCTGCAGCTTGTCCAGGTCTTCTTGAAGCCTCAAGCTGTCCTCCTCTGTCTTAATCCTTCTCATAATTTTGGCGTCGTCAGCAAACATTGAGAGGAATGAGTCTATACCCTCTGGGAGATCATTTACGTATATCAGAAACAAGATAGGACCGAGTACAGAGCCCTGTGGGACTCCACTGGTGACTTCACGCCATTCTGAGGTCTCACCCCTCACTGTAACTCTCTGCTTCCTATTGCTTAGGTACTCCCTTATCCACTGGAGCGCCCTACCAGTTACTCCTGCCTGTTTCTCCAGCTTATGCATCAACCTTTTACGGGGTACTGTGTCAAAGGCTTTCCGACAGTCAAATAAAATGCAGTCTGCCCAGCCTGCTCTTTCTTCCTTAATCTTTGTCACCTGGTCGTAGAACTCTTTTAAGCCTGTAAGGCAAGATTAACCCTCCCTGAACCCATGTTGATGGGTTGTCACGAAGTCCCTTCTCTCCAGATGTGTTACTAGGTTTTTTCTCACGATCTTCTCCGTCACCTTGCATGGTATACAAGTTAAGGACACTGGCCTGTAGTTCAATGCCTCTTGTCTGTCGCCCTTTTTTTATATTGGGACTACATTAGCAGTCTTCCATATTTCTGGTAGATCTCCCGTCTCCAGTGACTTACTATACACTATGAGAGTGGCAAGCAAAGTGCCTCTGCACACTCTTTCAGTACCCATGGTGAGATTCCGTCCGGCCCAACAGATTTTCTCACATCCAGATCCAACAGGTGTCTCTTGACCTCATCTCTCGCAATTTCGAACCCTTTGAAGGTCACCAGGTTTACTGCCTCCTCTCCTACCGCAGTGACCTAACCTTGTTCTATTGTGAAGACCTCCTGGTACCTCTTGTTGAGTTCTTCACACACCCTCTTTGTCATTCTCTGTATTCCTCTGTATACACACACACATCTGTGTGTGTGTGTATACAGCAATACATATGTGTATACAGCAAGCAATATTTGTTTGCCTGTGTGTGTGTTTTTCTCACCCTTTGTGGCTACAAAACAAAACTTCAGCTCTTGGACCCCCGTTCTCCGTCCAGTGTCTTGGACGGGGAACTGATTTGAACTGATTCCCGACCTACATATTTCCACTATTATATATATTTCCTTTTGACATACGTGATAGAGCTGGCACCGACTACCTTCTCGCGAACGAATCGTTCACTTATCTGTTGTTTCTGGCGTCCACTCCTGCCCTCTGGCGGTATATGCTTTTGAGGCGACTCTTTTCACGTAGTTCATTCCTCCCTAAGTGATTTATTTGTCTCTGTCATGTCTCCTTTCTTTCATCTCTCTCTTCTCGCGTATTTGGTCTAGTTCTTTCAGTCTTTCTTCGTACTCTAATGCACCGCTGTTTCTGAAACGGGCCTCGTTGTAACCCTCTTACATTTTTTCTACTTTATGAGATTTTTTTAAATGAGGGCTTATGGATGCTGCTGCATTCTCTTGGATTGGTCTCACGTAGGTTGTGTCCAATGATCTGCATGATTCGATATTTAGGTTCCTTATCATTTGATTACCAGTTTTGAGCAGACTGTTGTTGTTGGTCCTATGTGTCTCTGGGATAAAAGTTAGTATGTCTAAACTTATAGTATTTTTCGTTTGTTTAGGGAAGTAGTCCCCATGCATCGTGTATCGTCCCGTGGTCTAAACTCGCAATTTACATTNGTATCCAAGATACCCAGGTTTTCCTAAACATTCACCTCATTAAGTCACCACAATTCCAGTTCAATCATTAGTATGTTTGCACTGAGACAAGGGTCACTATCACTCTAATTTTTGGCTTGGCGAGTGAAAGACTGAACGCGGTAGTTCGGAGCGTGTCTACTCACCAGGGTACCCAATAGTATTTCAAACGGGAGGATTCGAAAACTACAGCGTTCAGTGCATTATTATTGCCCAATCGCGCTGAGTATTGTGCTACTGACGGAGGTATATTGATCTGATCAGAGCAAATTTTCCGTAATTCGTTCGCGGTATAACGCGATAACGTGAGAATCCTTTGCGATTCGCGATTATCTAATCCATCAAGGCCGCCATAGAAAGGTGTCCGTGGTGTCCTTGCAAAGATTCGACAATCTCCAATGTCTCCACCAGATTCTCTTTTAGGGTGAAGGGGGAGATCAGAGTATACACAACTCTACGCCCACTGCCAGAATACAAAATACGCGTCTCTACGCCAACTGCCCATATACCCAGAACAAGCATCAGGGACCCCACCAACTGGTCATTGTAAACCCTCAATGACCCATTATTAACCACGTATTCACAGCTACACAAACAGACTAAGGAATTATCCCACTTGTGACACTCGCTATGACTTTTTATAACCTTTTAACCTCTCATTATTGCTTCACACACATCCCAGGGACCTATTAATCTGTGTCGCGGGTCTGCGAGTGTGGAATATTCAAATGGGGAGCTGGCGAGCCTTCTGAGTTCTCTCTCTCTCTCTCTCTCTGCCTTTCTCCATTTATTCCCATTCCGTGACGTTTCTTCCCTATGAATGTCCACTGATGGGACTGCGGCCTCGGCTCCCACATTCGTTGTTCAGCGGATTTCAACCAATGCTTTTATGTTTCACGTTTTGACTCGTGATTTAAGGGTATGAGGTGTGTATTTGGGGAGATTATTCACGATTCTTGAAAGGTTTTTCGAGCGTTTGACAGCGTCGGTGTTTACATTGCGGTGTTTTGTGTCGTCTGTGTCTTCCCGGGAGAGTTATTGGCGTGTAGAGCTGCGTCAAGGTGTCGTTCGTCAAGCCCATTGACCGAAGCCCAGCGGATTACTGGCTTGGCGGAGCAAAAATCCTGGTAAAATATTGCGTACATCTGTCGAGGTGGTGCTAATCACTTTGACCATTCCTGCCCCACACAGGGGCAACACAAGACCCCCCCACCCCCCTCTTTCCCCCCCCCCCTTTTTCTCTCACCCCTTGCCTCTCCCTCTTCCCTCACCCCCTTCCCTCCCTCTCCTCCCCTAACCGTGTTCTCACCCCAAGATACACCAGAGAAGACAATAAATCCTTCAGCGAATACAACACCCGTCTCGGTTTGTCTATAAATCTTGCGCGCACAACCAACTGTTCGATATCACCGAGAGAATGGGCTCACCATAGCCCGTGCTACTTGCCCCGCTCCTGTGCCAGGTAAGTCCACTACGGGCTCACCATAGCCCGTGCTACTTGCCCCGCTCCTGTGCCAGGTAAGTCCACTACGGGCTCACCATAGCCCATGCTACTTGCCACGCTCCTGTGCCAGGTAAGTCCACTACGGGCTCACCATAGCCCGTGCTACTTGCCCCGCTCCTGTGCCAGGTAAGTCCACTACGGGCTCACCATAGCCCGTGCTACTTGCCCCGCTCCTGTGCCAGGTAAGTCCACTACGGGCTCACCATAGCCCATGCTACTTGCCCCGCTCCTGTGCCAGGTAAGTCCACTACGGGCTCACCATAGCCCGTGCTACTTGCCCCGCTCCTGTGCCAGGTAAGTCCACTACGGGCTCACCATAGACCATGCTACTTGCCACGCTCCTGTGCCAGGTAAGTCCACTACGGGCTCACCATAGCCTGTGCTACTTGCCCCGCTCCTGTGCCAGGTATGTCCACTACGGGCTCACCATAGCCCATGCTACTTGCCACGCTCCTGTGCCAGGTAAGTCCACTACGGGCTCACCATAGCCCGTGCTACTTGCCCCGCTCCTGTGCCAGGTAAGTCCACTACGGGCTCACCATAGCCGTGCTACTTGCCCCGCTCCTGTGCCAGGTAAGTCCACTACGGGCTCACCATAGCCCGTGCTACTTGCCCCGCTCCTGTGCCAGGTAAGTCCACTACGGGCTCACCATAGCCCGTGCTACTTGCCCCGCTCCAGTGCCAGGTAAGTCCACTACGGGCTCACCATAGCCCGTGCTACTTGCCCCGCTCCTGTGACAGGTAAGTCCACTACGGGCTCACCATAGCCTGTGCTACTTGCCCCGCTCCTGTGCCAGGTAAGTCCACTACGGGCTTACCATAGCCCGTGCTACTTGCCCCGCTCCTGTGCCAGGTAAATCCACTACGGGCTCACCATAGCCCGTGCTACTTGCCCCGCTCCTGTGCCAGGTAAGTCCACTACGGGCTCACCATAGCCCGTGCTACTTGCTCCGCTCCTGTGCCAGGTAAGTCCACTACGGGCTCACTATAGCCCTTGCTACTAACCCCGCTCCTGTGCCAGGTAAGTTCACTACGGGCTCACCATAGCTCGTGCTACTTGCCCCGCTCCTGTGCCAGGTAAGTCCACTATGGGCTCACCATAGCCCGTGCTACTTGCCCCGCTCCTGTGCCAGATAAGTCCATACGGGCTCACCATAGCCCGTGCTACTTGCCCCGCTCCTGTGCCAGATAAGTCCACTACGGGCTCACCATAGCCCGTTCTACTTGCCCCGCTCCTGTGCCACGTAAGTCCACTACGGGCTCACCATAGCCCGTGCTACTTGCCCCGCTCCTGTGCCAGGTAAGTCCACTACGGGCTCACCATAGCCCGTGCTACTTGCCCCGCTCCTGTGCCAGGTAAGTCCACTACGGGCTCACCATAGCCCGTGCTACTTGCCCTGCTCCTGTGCCAGGTAAGTCCACTACGGGCTCACCATAGCCCGTGCTACTTGCCCCGCTCCTGTGCCAGGTAAGGCCACTACGGGCTCACCATAGCCCGTGCTACTTGGCCCGCTCCTGTGCCAGGTAAGTCCAGTACGGGCTCACCATAGCCCGTGCTACTTGCCCCGCTCCTGTGCCAGGTAAGTCCACTACGGGCTCACCATAGCCCGTGCTACTTACAACTGCCTGTTCCGAGGAGCTGAATCTAAAACAAGACCAAAAACGCTGGATAAACTCTCCGATCTGTTATCCTCGGATTGACCGCTGTGGATCAAGGGATCCACCAATCCCAGCCAAGGATCCAGTGAACAAATGGGGATATTAATGTCTGGACATGTTCACCAATGATTCTGTCATCTACGGGTTCAACAAGGCTGCCTAATCATGATCTAATCAAGGCTAACCTAATCGTGATCCTAATCACGGGCCGCTCTAATTTCCCAAACCCAGTCGAAGTGAGCCGCCCATCAGCTGAACCCAGTCGAAGTCAGCCGCCCATCGGCTGAACCCAGTCGAAGTGCCTGGAAAAACGTAATTGTCCTTCGCGTGCATATATATCTCTCGCCAGCGATTCCAAATGCATAAATCGAGCCTCGCATGTCAGGGGCGCCACAAAAGAACACTGACAATACAATCGAACACGTATATACGGCACGTGGGGCCTTGGCCGAGCGACGTTGAAATATCTCCTCGGCTCCAATGATAGGGTCAGGGGCCCTAATCGTTTATTTGGTAACGGAATAGGAGAAATATGAGAGCCGTCTATCATGTGCTCTAAATGTATTGCAGGTCATTGCTTCGCTTGTAATTGAATGCCGCTTACTGTCACCTTTAATTAAGTGCAATCATGAGAGCGCAAGCACACACACACACACACACACACACACACACACACACACACACACACACACACACACACACACACACACACACACACACACACACACGCACGCAAAAAAAATGACGGTCTGCAATTCGGATGACGCGACATCAGATGTTGGTGTATGCGGTGGTAGTGCTCTCTCTCACGGAACTGTTTGATGCCAGGTGTGGGCGTGGCCGATGTGGGTGTGGGCGTGGCCGATGTGGGTGTGGGCGTGGCCTTTGGGGGGTTGTGGGCGTGGCCAATGTGTGAGACTGTAGCTCTGAGGTGGATCTTAAGCGTCAATGTGGACCCCCAAGAAAGGACGTGGGTGGCGGTGTGGGCGTAGGCGCTCTAGAGTATGGGCGTAGACTTGCGCCTGCCGCGTACGTGAGGGCGTACAAGGAGGAGCAGAGCAAGATTAAGACAAAAAAAATCACAATGACTTGGAAAAAATTACAGCTCCTCACCCCCCCCCCCCCCAGAAAAAAAAACCGCCGTCAAGGATATCGAGCATAAGATATATTTGGCTATCACATACCCGGGTATACAGATAACGGGCTTGAAAGTACCGAGGGCCACGATATCGCCCCTGTGAGGAGCAAGACGTAATTTGTTAGCACTGTTATAGCTATTTATCGTTATCGACACGCAATGATATCGTTAGTTTGGTTATCAACTTTTGTTAAATCAACTTGTCAGTTTTGCTGAATGAATGAGGCTGTCAGGAGGCCCTGAGAGCTGAGTGGACAGCGCTCGATATTCATAGTCCTGAGTTTCCGGGTTCGATCCCCGGTGGAGGCGGAAACAAAAGGGCAGAGTTTCTTTCACCCTGATGACCCTGTTCACCTAGCAGTAAATAGGTACCTGGGAGTTAGACAGCTGCTACGGGCTGCTTCCTGGGGGATGTGTAACAAAAAGGAGGCCTGGTCGAGGACCGGGCCGCGGGGACGCTAAGCCCCGAAATCATCTCAAGATAACCTCAAGATAACACTGAATACATAGAACTTGGTGCCGTAAGCCCACTTCCTGTAATTGTTTTTGGGTTACATATGAATTACATTTGCATTACATTTAGTCTCGATGTTCCAAATTGGTTCACTGAAGTGCATTACTTAAAGATGTTTCACAGGCACAGATACTTTTAAAGTATCTTTGCTCCCACACACAGATACTGTTTTGTCTGCTCCCTTTCTGTCTGCTACCATTCTGACTCCTCCCCTTCTGTCTGGGAGCAGACAGACAGACAGACAGACACTAAAACCCACCAGCACTGGACGGGTTAAATCAGTCAGAACACACCTGCGCTCCACAGCACCTGTGTACGACACAGTTGGAACACCTGTGTATCTCTGTCAATTCATTGTTGCAGTTACTGCGAAGTGCAGCGGCGCACATCTGTAATGTTGATCACATTAAAGTTTCTCTGGCAATGTAGAGGGTATTGAATGCTCCTGCTCCACCCTCCTCCCTCCCGTGTACCACCAAATGCTTCTGATATGTGTTGAGCTCTGGCTCTTCGGCCCCGGCTCTCAACCGTCAATCAACTGGTGTGACGGTTAAGTGGTGATACTGAGTTGCAATTTTCAATCTGAAACTGCATTTAATGGTACTTGGAGGACAGGTGTTGGGGGGGGACTGTAATGATTTGATAACATGTGGGTTTACCTGGGTTTACCTGTCTCTTGTGTGCGTTCTTGTATGTATATACGCCCTCGTGTACACACACGCACATGAGGGTGTATGTATGTGTCAAAACGCATTCATATATACACACACACACTCTCATGTACGCACACACACACACACACACACTCGTACATATCCACGCACACGTGCTTTCTTTCTTTCACACACACACACACACACACACACACACACACACACACACACACACACACACACACACACACACACACACACACACTTAGAGAAGATTCAGAGGTATGCCACCAGACTGTTCCCGGAACTGAGAGGTATGAGTTACGAGGAGAGGCTAGGAAGAGCTCAGCCCCCGCAAACACAACTAGGTGAGTACAACTAGATGAGTACACACACATTTTATTTATATATATACACCCGAATTTAGTTTTATACCATGAATATGGAGTGTGATCCTCGTATTAAATTCAAATAATTACGCCGTCCATCCGTTTCCAATTTACAGCCTGAAATATTAATCTTTAATTCATATTTTTGGTATATATATTTTCCCTTCCTTCCCTCGTGTGATAAAGCATCAGGTCACTATTTTTTCCGGGGAATTTTTTCCAATATTTGCTGGCTTTTAACTGTGAATATGTTTTGATATGCACGTGTGTGTGTGTTCGCCTAGTTGTGCTTGCGGGGGTTGAGCTCTGGCTCTTTGGTCCCGCCTCTCAACTGTCAATCAACTGGTGTACAGATTCCTGAGCCTACTGGGCTCTATCATATCTACCCTTGAAACTGTGTATGGAGTCAGCCTCCACCACATCACTTCCTAATGCATTCCATTTGTCAACCACTCTGACACTAAAAAGTTCTTTCTAATATCTCTGTGGCTCATTTGGGCACTCAGTTTCCACCTGTGTCCCCTAGTGCGTGTGCCCCTTGTGTTAAATAGCCTGTCTTTATCTACCCTATCATTCCCTTCAGAATCTTGAATGTGGTGATCATGTCCCCCCTAACTCTTCTGTCTTCCAACGAAGTGAGGTTTAATTCCCGTAGTCTCTCCTCGTAGCTCATACCTCTCAGCTCGGGTACTAGTCTGGTGGCAAACCTTTGAACCTTTTCCAGTTTAGTCTTATGCTTGACTAGATATGGACTCCATGCTGGAGCCGCATACTCCAGGATTGGTCTGACATATGTGGTATATAATGTTCTGAAAGATTCTTTACACAAGTTTCTAAAGGCCGTTCTTATGTTAGCCAACCTGGCATATGCTGCTGATGTTATCCTCTTGATATGAGCTTCAGGGGACAGGTCTGGCGTGATATCAACCCCCAGGTCTTTCTCTCTCTCTGACTCTTGAAGTATTTCATCTCCCAAATGATACCTTGTATCTGGTCTCCTGCTTCCTACCCCTATCTTCATTACATTACATTTGCTTGGGTTAAACTCTAACAGCCATTTGTTCGACCATTCCTGCAGCTTGTCCAGGTCTTCTTGAAGTCTCAAGCTGTCCTCCTCTGTCTTAATCCTTCTCATAATTTTGGCGTCGTCAGCAAACATTGAGAGGAATGAGTCTATACCCTCTGGGAGATCATTTACGTATATCAGAAACAGGATAGGTCCAAGTACAGAGCCCTGTGGGACTCCACTGGTGACTTCACGCCATTCTGAGGTCTCACCCCTCACTGTAACTCTCTGCTTCCTATTGCTTAGGTACTCCCTTATCCACTGGAGCGCCCTACCAGTTACTCCTGCCTGTTTCTCCAGCTTATGCATCAACCTTCTATGGGGTACTGTGTCAAAGGCTTTCCGACAGTCCAAAAAAATGCAGTCCGCCCATCCTTCTCTTTCTTGCTTAATCTTTGTCACCTGATCGTAGAATTCTATCAAGCCTGTAAGGCAAGATTTACCCTCCCTGAACCCATGTTGATGGGTTGTCACGAAGTCTCTTCTCTCCAGATGTGTAACTAGGTTTTTTCTCACAATCTTCTCCATCACCTTGCATGGTATACAAGTTAAGGACACTGGCCTGTAGTTCAGTGCCTCTTGTCTGTCACCCTTTTTGTATATTGGGACTACATTAGCAGTCTTCCATATTTCTGGTAGGTCTCCCGTTTCCAGTGACCGACTATACACTATGGAGAGTGGCAAGCAAATGGAGTCACTGTGTACTCACCTAGTTCTCACCTAGTTGTGCTTGCGGGGGTTAAGCTCTGGCTCTTTGGTCCCGCCTCTCAACCTCTGTGTGTGTGTGTGTGTGTGTGTGTGTGTGTGTGTGTGTGTGTGTGTGTGTGTGTGTATGTGTGTGTGTGTGTGTGTGTGTGTGTGTGTGTGACAAATGGAATGCATTGAACATTCTTCTTGTTCACAGTCATTCATTGAACATTCCTCTTGTTCACAGCCCTTCATTGAACATTCTTCTTGTTCACAGCCCTTCATTGAACACACCAGTTGGCCAGGCACCAAGAACATCTCTCTGTCCCACGTATACGAGACTGATGAAATTCCTGTGCTGGTGATGCCTGTGTTTGGGAATGGTGGATAACTCTCCATAGTGACTCTAAATGATGAACGACTCTCCATAGTGACTCTAAATGATGAACGACTCTCCGTAGTGACTCTAAATGATGAACGACTCTCCGTAGTGACTCTAAATGATGAACGACTCTCCATAGTGACTCTAAATGGTGAACTATTGTTCATGGTGACTAGACAGCCTCTCCTCATCAGCAAAGGTTAAATGCTCATTCCAATTAGTTGCAATAACCTCGCCCAAAACACAACGAAACTGAAACGTCGCTGCAACATTCGAACTAGTACTAACACCTCCTAACAAGTTGTAACAAGCAATATAGCAAGTAGCGACAACGTTCTTAATACGTCGTAAAAACGTGCTACCAGGAGGTAACAACTTTATTACGGGTTGTTACAAGCGGACAATAGGGACAGTTACGTTGTGTGTTTGTAGGTAATCTTAGTCATTTGAGGAATGGTGAGCAGGAATGTGATTTTAGGAGGATGAGAAACATTCAGGAACATTCACAGGCGTGCTGGGAGTCAATATGTTCATCATGAACATTCACAGGAATGATCGGAGTCGATATGTTCATCAAGAACATTCACAGGAATGATCGGAATCAATATGTTCATCAAGAACATTCACAGGAATGATCAGAATCAATATGCTCATCAAGAACATTCACAGGAATGATCGGAGTAGATATGTTCACCAGGACACATAGCCTCTCTCACTCTCTTGCTGTGTTTAATTTCAACCTGTTTCAACAATTCCCGTCGTATCCATAATTTGAACATCGATCTGAGGGAGACTAATTTGAACATGGCGATTACCAGCCGTATCATTACACAATTCTACTTATAGATTATTCATTCGTTATTGAGAATAGTAACTAAATCGAGAGACTACGGGCTCACCATAGCCCGTGCTACTTGGAACTTTGTGTTCCGAGTAGCGAATCTTTAACAACAACAGTAACTAAATCTCTATATATATTTTTCATTTTTTTTGACGAGTCGTGTTGCAATCTTGCAGAAGGTGTTGGACAAGAAGATGTAGTCAACAATCATTTCTGTTTACTGAGTGTCCGCAGGGGAGATGACTTTGTCAGTTCTGAAGGGCATCGATGCAGTGAATCAGATCACTTTGCAATGTGCGAGACAAACAGCCTTGTTTGGTGGATTTCATTGTCACTTGCAAATTGTTTAGTTGCAAGATGCATTTGCAAGACACTACCCCAGCACGTGTTGTATATTTAGGCCTATTTTGTATTAAATAGTTGTATTAAATAGGTCTATGACCCACAGGCTCACGTATATGACTTATAGGAACATTTATGTGAATCATAGGAGCCTGCCTATCAATCATATAGGAACATATATATATGACTCATAGGACCCTGCCTATCAATAATATAGGAACATATATATATGAATTATAGGACCCTGCCTATCAATATATATATATATATATATATATATATATATATATATATATTATATATATATATATATATATATGAATTATAGGACCCTGCCTGTCAATCATATAGGAACATATATATGAATTATAGGACTAGAGAGAGAGAGAGAGAGAGAGAGGAAGACGGGGCACCCGATCAGCCCCCCCCCCCCCACCCCTGGCACATTGCCCAACTGGCTCGACTCTGCATGTCCATCTCATTATTGAATTCAGCAACGCGTATCAACATAGCATTGCATACTGGTAACGAGCTCTCTCTCTCCCGTTTCTATTATCAGAGGGGTAACTATGCTCATCTAATTCCGATTTGTTGTTATATGATCCTGTGTGTTTTCAGCGTGTGTTTTGTTTTTGTTGGGGGGGCGGGGGGATGTTAGTGTTAGTATTCACCTATTGGTGCTTGCAGGGAGGTTGGGGTGTTAGCTCTCAAGCTCCGGTTATTCCAGACATCTGGTTCTAGTTTCATTCTTTTGCCTCTAGTGCAATTTGTCAGTGTCCCTGATATTTTGTAGGTTGTTAACACGTCTCCTCTCATTTCTCTTTCATTTCAGATGTGGATTGAGAAAAAGGCAGAGTTGAAGTGAGAACATGACAAAGATGGAATAAAGTGCTGTAATACATGATTGCGGTGGATATAATATATATTTTTACATGTACCCATCCATCATCAGTCCACCAATGTATCCATCAAATCCGTCTATCCACGCCTCACCTGTCTAATCCCGCAATCCACTTCATTATTCCTCACACCCCTCTACCCTCACTTCCTCAACCTCTCCATTTTAAAGCCATTTCCTTGCACCAATTTCCTATCCCCCCCCTCAACCCCCCCCACCCCCCCTTCCATCCCTTCCCTTACGTCTCCTACCCATTCTACACCATTTTATCCCCATTCTCAACGCCCCTTAGCCCCCACTGCTGGTCGATTGTCGAATCATTGTGGAGGTGAGGGGACACACACACACATACACTCTCTCTGTCCCCCTTTTCTGCTGCCTCTCTGTAAACCGCCCCTTTTATGGCTTTTATGTAAATGTAGACCTCGTAAATCAGGGCGGGAGAAGAGGGGGGAGCCGGCACAGGGTGACAAAGGGTGCAAAGGAT
>WNGS01069730.1:84315-95697 GCA_020271785.1 Procambarus virginalis | reverse complement strand
TGAGTGTTATATATAACAAAGATAGAAATAAACGCTGATTTAATTCAATTTTCGTATCTTTTGTAATTTTTCTGAAATTTTACCTTTTTTATCTTTTAATTCTGAGTTCTAGTAATGTTTTGTGTAATTAATTTTACGTCTTTTAAATCTCGTAGAGAAAACTGTTCTCGGAACGTCTCGAAGGTTTTAAATAAAGGTTTACTTTCAAGAGATGGGTGACAGTACTCTTTTAATTAAAAAATATATAATATATTTTTATAGTGGAGACATGGTGATCATAGTAGATATATCGAGGGACTAGTATGCATTTTATATAATGTTTATATTATTAGCTTTATATATATATATATATATATATATATATATATATACTATATTATAATATATATATATATATATATATAGTTTATATATATATATTATATATATATATATATAATTTGTACAGAGACACGATTCTAGCATGAATTTGATCTATAATTCTTTTCCTTGTCTTCACTTGTGAGGAAGATTGAAACATTAACTCTCCTTAAGTTCATTTTACAATTTAACCCGACGCTAAGTGAAGCGTTTCGCTGAACCTGTCACATCATCGGAGGCAGATGGGAAGGGGGTGTAAGTTAGAAGCTGCTGAATGTATAACCTAGAAGGAGGAGAAGGAGTTCTAAGTGTTATGGAGTCATTATTAGCTGTGGCTACAGCTGCGCTGTAGCTGCAGCTGTAGGTGTATCTGTGGCTGTAGCTGCAGCTGTAGGTGTATCTGTGGCTGTAGCTGCAGCTGTAGGTGTATCTGTGGCTGTAGCTGCAGCTGTAGGTGTATCTGTGGCTGTAGCTGCAGCTGTAGGTGTATCTGTAGCTGTAGCTGCAGCTGTAGGTGTATCTGTGGCTGTAGCTGCAGCTGTAGGTGTATCTGTGGCTGTAGCTGCAGCTGTTGATGTATCTGTGGCTGTAGCTGCAGCTGTAGGTGTATCTGTGGCTGTAGCTGCAGCTGTAGGTGTATCTGTGGCTGTAGCTGCAGCTGTAGGTGTATCTGTGGCTGTAGCTGCAGCTGTTGATGTATCTGTGGCTGTAGCTGCAGCTGTAGGTGTATCTGTGGCTGTAGCTGCAGCTGTAGGTGTATCTGTGGCTGTAGCTGCAGCTGTTGATGTATCTGTGGCTGTAGCTGCAGCTGTAGGTGTATCTGTAGCTGTAGCTGCAGCTGTAGGTGTATCTGTGGCTGTAGCTGCAGCTGTAGGTGTATCTGTGGCTGTAGCTGCAGCTGTTGATGTATCTGTGGCTGTAGCTGCAGCTGTAGGTGTATCTGTGGCTGTAGCTGCAGCTGTAGGTGTATCTGTAGCTGTAGCTGCAGCTGTAGGTGTATCTGTGGCTGTAGCTGCAGCTGTAGGTGTATCTGTGGCTGTAGCTGCAGCTGTTGATGTATCTGTGGCTGTAGCTGCAGCTGTAGGTGTATCTGTGGCTGTAGCTGCAGCTGTAGGTGTATCTGTGGCTGTAGCTGCAGCTGTTGATGTATCTGTGGCTGTAGCTGCAGCTGTAGGTGTATCTGTAGCTGTAGCTGCAGCTGTAGGTGTATCTGTGGCTGTAGCTGCAGCTGTAGGTGTATCTGTAGCTGTAGCTGCAGCTGTAGGTGTATCTGTGGCTGTAGCTGCAGCTGTAGGTGTATCTGTGGCTGTAGCTGCAGCTGTTGATGTATCTGTGGCTGTAGCTGCAGCTGTAGGTGTATCTGTGGCTGTAGCTGCAGCTGTTGATGTATCTGTGGCTGTAGCTGCAGCTGTTGATGTATCTGTGGCTGTAGCTGCAGCTGTAGGTGTATCTGTGGCTGTAGCTGCAGCTGTAGGTGTATCTGTGGCTGTAGCTGCAGCTGTAGGTGTATCTGTGGCTGTAGCTGCAGCTGTAGGTGTATCTGTGGCTGTAGCTGCAGCTGTAGGTGTATCTGTGGCTGTAGCTGCAGCTGTTGATGTATCTGTGGCTGTAGCTGCAGCTGTAGGTGTATCTGTGGCTGTAGCTGCAGCTGTAGGTGTATCTGTGGCTGTAGCTGCAGCTGTTGATGTATCTGTGGCTGTAGCTGCAGCTGTAGGTGTATCTGTGGCTGTAGCTGCAGCTGTTGATGTATCTGTAGCTGCAGCTGTAGGTGTAGATTCCTAACGTTTGAACCGGCTCTTGATAGTTGAATCAGGTTGTTTGCTATGTAGTGCTTCGGCGATGTCTAATCTCCTCTTGGTGTTGTATTTATCGATTATTTCGGTGTTGTTTAGGTTAGGAAGTCCAACCACTTGGGCTGGACGGTAGTGCGAAGGTTTCGCTTCATGCAGGTCGGCGTTCAATCCCCGGCTGTTCACAAGTGATTGGGCACCATTCCTCCCCGCCGTCCCATCCCAAATCCTTATCCTGACCCCTTCCCAGTGCTATATAGTCGTGCTTTCTCCTGATAATTCCCTTCCCTTCCCTTAGGTTAGGAATCTCAGCTGATAATATGGATATGTGTTTCAATGAAATGTTCTTTGATTTGAATGCACAATTTACTACAAGTGCAAAAAGAACAATAATTACTCATGAACAGCTCTCTGGACACCATGGGAAACGCCTTGTAAGACACGAATCCCGTCTATGTCTTTACATGCCCACTTGGGGACTGGCAGCCTAAATGCTCTCAGTATATAGGCAAGACACCGGCATGTTTTTCTTGGCGCCAGATGCTGTTGTTGTTGTTTAAGATTCGCTACTTGGAACAAAAAGTTCCAAGTAGCACGGCTATGGTGAGCCCAAGGAATAAACAATAGGGATCCACCGAAGAGCGCAACATGTCTAGATTAGTTTTAAGAATAGATTTAAATTCAACAATTATCAGAAAATAATACATTCAAATAGATGACTTAAATATCTCAAAAATGAGCAAACACTGCTGTATTTTGGTCTTTAATTCTCTTGTCAGGTGCTTGACAATTTACCCTGCATAAAATTTATTACAAGATTACAAGGAATTTTGTAAACAGACAAATTACAGTTAATAGAGGATTTTTTTATTTTATGTAAGGAAGACTACTAAGTGTTACAGTAATATTAAAAACAAATCATAATTTAGGATTTTAATGAAATGCTGAATTAGTGTGTTCTGTAAATTGCATTCTTCTATATTTTTTCTCAAATTGAAGAAAGGATTTGGAGCACTTTGGTAGAAATTCAATATAAATTATGCAAAATGTTGACGTGAAAACGGNTTTGAGTACACCTCAAATTGAACATGCAGGCATATACTTTGTCACTGAAATTTTTAAAAGATAAGAGGCAGTGGAACTGCCTTTGTCTTTTAAAAATACTGTGACTTGCAGAGTGCACTTCTGGCATTTTTGCAGTAACACCCAGAAAATAGTCAAGTGATATTCGAGTAATGTTTTAGCTGCTAAAGAAAACAGATTTTAAATTAGATTCCTTTGGATACCATCACATGTTGGCACCTCAAGAATAACACCGCCGACATGCTTGCAAATACTGCCCGTAGTAAAATTAATACGGGTGCTTCACTAGCAGTGACAAAGAGAATACTTAACAAATATCTGATGAAAATCTTATTGACTTAAGAAATTCACAAAGACCTGAAGCAGTAGAATTAAACATTATGATAAAGATCGTGAGGAGACATTCGTGTATGGAACTAATACAACAAGCACTCGGCAATGTGATGTTACACATTGATTAGAGTTCTGAGTGGCTATAACACTTTACTGTCTGGGGCATTGAGCCCCTGGCATACTAATATTATATACAGTATAAGCCTAAATCTTTTAACTGTACATAGCACACATTTTGCCTGTAAATATATACTGTATGGTGCATGACACTCATTCATTTGTTGTTATTAAAAGTTTAATAGTTGCAAGCCACTCTGCACCTTGAGACACTGGATGGTGATGCACCACACTTGGCCAGTATCTGTTCACAAAGGCCCTGGAAGGGAACTAGAGAACCCAAGATTTTTCCAAATATGGCAACCAATTGACTGAAACGGTAACTCAAGAGAACTTCCAATAAACAACTTTTGGTTGCAATTCTTTGACCATGTCGTAGCTCAGTCGATTAAGGCAGCGTCTGGGATCCTCTCGGGCGTAAGTTCGAATCCTCATCACGACCCTTGTGGATTTGTTTCTTTGACTTGCAATAGATATAGTAAACATGGACCTTTGCTAAGGAACCATATGAAAGACTAGCAGGGTAATCACAGGCATATACAATGATAGAATACTAGACTGGACAAAATAATGGTTCGAACGAGGAAAGCAAAATGGTCGTCCTCACCTAATTGTGCTTGCGGGGGTTGAGCTTTGGCTCTTTGGTCCCGCCTCTCAACTGTCAATCAACTGATGTACAGATTCCTGAGCTTACTGGGCTCTATCATATCTACACTTGAACAGCACGAATTTGAACATTCGTGCTAAACAGGGGAAGGAATATGACGAAAAATTTGGCCAATGGAGTACGCAAGGCGTCCATTTTGGGAGGTAATCTTTGTTTTTTTGACATATGCATCAATGACATAAATGAGAATATCACGAAACATCTTCTCAAATTTTACCGATGACACTAAGATTTATTGTAAAGAAGCGTAAATGATATGGAGACCTTACAAAGAGATTTACATCTTGACTTGAGAATGGACCAGGACGGACCGAAACGTCGTCGTCCCTTCACTTTCTAGTGTGTGGTTTAGTCAACAAGATTGACATGAACCACACATATGGTCACAAAGTTGACAAATGCGTCTTAATATCGACAAATGCAAAATCTTGCAGATGGGGCATAACAACTCACGTCACAACTACCAAAATAATAACATTACCTTGTTGCAGTTGCAGCAGAATGATGAACAAAAGAACCTTGAAGTCAAAAATCCATCATTCACCGAAAATTGCACAAGTGGGCAGTAATTTTTGTAATTTTTTTGAAGCATTATTTAGCCATTATTTACGCATTTTTAGGCAAAATTTTTAGTCAGTAAAAAAATATAACCAAACCCTAGGAATAACGAAGTGAATCCTACGTTTTAAGGAAAATAAGGTTGCATAAATCGCTTGTAATCCCACTTGGATTAATATATCCAAGCATATACATCAGAAACAGAACACAGAACTTCTCTGGGAAAAGACCAGTAAGTAAGAGGTAATAGACCCAACTGGGTGATAGACAAGCTTGATAAATAGATCACCAAAGCTCTTTTATAATCTATTGCACAAATCACAAAAAAAACGAGCGATGGCTATACGGCGACTTTGGTGCAAATCGATCTTATCAGGGTTCGGTTCCCCTCCCTAATGTTAACATGGCGGCTGCTAGAGGTGTTTGGACTAAGAGTCTCACGCCGGGAAATCGGAAACGATTTGGAAAATTCATAGTTTACTCTGTGAACATCAACGAGTGAACAACGCGATATCATGAACAATGTTATCACACCCCAAGCTGGTAAACTGCTGTGTTATCATAACCAATATTACCACACCAAGCTGGTAACCGCTGTTATCATAACCAATATTACCACCAAGCTGGTAACCCGCTGTTATCATAACCAATATTACCACCAAGCTGGTAACCCGCTGTTATCATAACCAATATTACGACACCAAGCTGGTAACCCACTGTTATCATAACCAATATTACCACCAAGCTGGTAACCCACTGTTATCATAACCAATATTACCACCAAGCTGGTAACCCGCTGTTATCATAACCAATATTACCACCAAGCTGGTAACCCGCTGTTATCATAACCAACATTACCACCAAGCTGGTAACCCGCTGTTATCATAACCAATATTACCACCAAGCGGTAACCCACTGTTATCATAACCAACATTACCACCAAGCTGGTAAACCACTGTTATCATAACCAATATTACCACCAAGCTGGTAAACCACTGTTATCATAACCAAAATATTACCACCAAGCTGGTAACCCACTGTTATCATAACCAATATTGCCACACCAAGCTGGTAACCCACTGTTATCATAACCAACATTACCACCAAGCTGGTAAACCACTGTTATCATAACCAATATTACCACCAAGCTGGTAAACCACTGTTATCATAACCAATATTACCACCAAGCTGGTAACCCGCTGTTATCATAACCAATATTACTACCAAGCTGGTAAACCACTGTTATCATAACCAATATTACCACCAAGCTGGTAAACCACTGTTATCATAACCAACATTACCACCAGCTGGTAAACCACTGTTATCATAACCAACATTACCACACCAAGCTGGTAAACCACTGTTATCATAACCAACATTACCACCAAGCTGGTAAACCACTGTTATCATAACCAACATTACCACCAAGCTGGTAAACCACTGTTATCATAACCAATATTACCACCAAGCCGGTAAACCACTGTTATCATAACCAACATTACCACACCAAGCTGGTAAACCACTGTTATCATAACCAATATTACCAGTGGTTTACCACTATCAGATCAAATACTTAAACATTTAGAAAGCGCTCGAATCAACGTGCGAGCCGCCCCGAGCCTGTAAACTGTATACAAGTAAAGTGACACATAAATAAAGATCTTTATTTCCCGAAACTTTACGAGTAGAAAATAAAAAGCGGGTTAGACTTTACACATCAGTTATCAAGGAGGTTAGTCAGCATAAAGCTTCAGAGAAGCTTAATAAAGTAACATTCGATGACTTTAAGCAACAATTGACGGGTTAGGTCGGTGGGAAGGGAAGCTTGGGTAAGCGTGCCGAAATGGCACGCTTACCCAACAGCTTACAAATCACGAGATCGGACCGATCGGCAGGTAAGCTTGGTGTTGCGTCGTGTAACAGAAGCAAGGATTGACAACTGCTGATTGTGTCAGCACCTGATCTGACAATCACGGAGTCTCTGTGGTCGCCACAATCATGAGGAGGTGATAGGATATCCAAGATATCTTCATCTTTCGGTCATCTCCCGAGGATGTTCATCTCTGGAGGCTGTTCATCTCCCGACACTACTTTGCACGGAAGACGAATATATATATATATATATATATATATTATATATATATATATATATATATAATATATTATATATAATATATATATATATATATAATATATATATATATATATATATATATATATATATAATATATATCGTACCTAGTAGCCAGAACGCACTTCTCGGCCTACTATGCATGGCTCGATTTGCCTAATACGCTGAGTGATTTTCTTTATTTTCAATAAATTGTTTCCAATTTATTTATTTAAAAATTTATTATTATATTATGTTAAGATCATGAATTACTGACTTAGTTATATTAGTTTAGGTTAGGTTAAGATAAGATAGGTTAGGTTAGGTAGGGTTGGTTAGGTTCGGTTATATCTACGTTAGTTTTACCTCACATGAAAAGAACTTAACTCATACATAATGAAATGGATAGTTGTATCATTTCATTAGAAAAAAAAATCGAAAAATATATAAATTCAGGAAAACTTGGCTTATTAGGTAAATCGGGCCTTGCATAGTAGGCCAAGAAGTGCGTTCTGGCTACTAGGTACGACATATATATATATATATATATATATATATATAATATATATATATATTATATATATAGATATATATATTATACTGGTATATGCAAGTCATTCTGGAATGTATATGTTATACGGGGTTTATATAATTACACTGGGATATATATATTTATACTGGGATAATGCATGTTGGTCGACAGAGCTTCGGCCTCACACAGCGTAGGGGACCGGAGTTCGAGCCTCCTAGTGCCCAGGGGAACGGAAAGTTATTCTGGGATGCTTAATGGCTATATTAGCATATAGCCTGACGGCTGAGTGGACAGCGCTCGGGATTCGTAGCCCTAAGGTTCCGGTTCGATCCCCGGTGGAGACGGAAACAAATGGGCAGAGTTTCTTTCACCCTGATGCCCCCCTCCTGTTCACCAAGCAGTAAATAGGTCTTCACGGACTGAGACAACTGTTGTGAGTTGCTTCGAATCCACCGCCCTGCTTCTGAGGTTTTCTCTGATAGATATATCAGGCTGTTGTGATTTCCATGTGTAATGTGGCTCCTTTGACAAGTCGCCGGCTTCCTGTCCCCTCCCCGTCGAGGCTGTGGCCGTTAGGTAAATTCAGGTTAGTTCAGTTAGATGTTCTCTCTGCATATTGCAAGACAATTTAGACACGTTCTTATTGCAAATAAAACTCAATTATTGATTGAACTCGTTTCAACAACAGGTCAGTGAGAAAGCACCTGGGGCCAGATTCACGAAGCAGTTACACAAGCACTTGCGAACCTGGGGCCAGATTCACGAAAATGTTTACGCAAGCACTTACGAGGGTCCAGATTCACGAAGCAGTTACACAAGCACTTACGAACCTGGGCCCAGATTCATGAACCAGTTACACAAGCACTTACGAGGGACCAGATTCACGAAGCAGTTACCCAAGCGCTTACGAATCTGGGCCCAGCTTCACGAAGCAGTTACCCAAGCACTTACGAACTGAGGCCAGATTCACGAAGCAATTACGCAAGCACTTACGAACCTGAGGCCAGATTCATGAAGCAGTTACGCAAGCACTTACGAACCTGTCCATCTTTTCTCAATCTTTGGCGGCTTTGTTTACAATTATTAAACAGTTAATGAGCTCCGAAGCACCAGGAGGCAGTTTATAACAATAACAACAGTTGACTGGGACGTTATCATGCTTGTAAACTGTTTAATAAATGTAATCAAAGCCGTCAAAGATTGAAAGAAAGATGTACACGTTCGTAAGTGCTTGTGTAACTGCTTCGTGAATCCGGGTCCAACATCTTACAGAAACTTACAAACACAACGTAACTGACCCTATTTTCCGCTTGTTACAACTTGTAATAAAGTTGTTACATCTTGGTATAACGTTTTAATGACGTATTAAAACGTTTTTACAACTTGTTAGGTGTTCAAACTTGTTCAAATGTTGTAGAAACGTTGCAGTTTCGTCGTGTGTTGGGCCTAGGAAGAAAACCCATCGAAATAAAATTGTTAGTCCGTAAATTGCGTGTTATAGCGCGCTGGAGGCTCAGCACGCACCGTCCTGGGCAAATAAACATATCTATGTACAACACCTGCTATTCCCTTCACCCGGGGCTCTCTAGGAGGCTCGAACCGCAGACCCCAAGCGTGCGAAACCAAAGCTCTATTATGCAGGCGATGAGTCACAATAACGTGGCTAAAGTATGTTGACCAGACCGACTTGAGAATGGTCCAGGACGGACCGAAACATCGTCGTCCCTTCACCTTCTAGTGTGTAGTCTGATCAACATACAAAAGCTCTGTTAGCCTCCTAAGAGCCCAGGTGAATGGAATTATGTCTATTTACACGGAAGGGTGGATTGCAATTGACCTGCATTGCAACATACACACCTGTACAGGTGCAGGTGTGGCGTGCAACCTTCAAAGCAACATTCAATTGCATAACATATTTTTTATATTAAATAATTTTTTAAATATTAAATATTAATATTAAATTAATATTTATTTATATTAAATAATTTTTTATATTAAATAAATATTAATATCGATAATAAAAGCTAATAAAACTAAAAAAAAGGGAGAAAGAAGAATTAGAACAAAATAATAATATGAAGAAAAATGACGAAAAATAATGAGAATAGTTGAAACTTACTTAAGATATTTAAAGTATAAACAAATTTAAGCACGATATATTTGCCCAATATTGATGTAAATCTGATCATAACTACACACGTGAAAATCATGAATACACAAGAGAATTGATACTTAATATATACAAGTCTCAACCAGCAGAGCACTGAAGCTTAGAAGAAGTGAGCTTATTGTCTTCAAGAAAATCAATGACCTCCACAACCTGTCTTCCTAAAGATAATCAGAACAATATATAATATATTTATGGTAGCTTGAAGAGTGTCTTCGAAAGTGTGTGTGAATATGTAGGCAACTGGTGCACTCTGGTACATGGGGTACAGAGACAGTACACTCTGGTACATGAGGTACAGAGACAGTACACTCTGGTACATGGGGTACAGAGACAGTACACTCTGGTACATGAGGTACAGAGACAGTACTCTCTGGTACATGGGGTACAGAGACAGTACACTCTGGTACATGGGGTACAGAGACAGTACACTCTGGTACATGGGGTACAGAGCCGGTACTCTCTGCAACATGGAGTACAGAGACAGTACTCTCTCCAACGTGGGGTACAGAGACAGTACTCTCTGGTCAATTTAAAGCACCCTTATCCTAACCTACCAGAGGACCCAAAACAGAAAACGGGACGGAACGTCACTTTCGCCAGCCGCTTTCATTTTCTAGCACGACAATTTTTGGCCTTATGTAACGCCTACGATCGAAATGCGACGTTCTTTGTTGGAAGACAGGTTAGTTAGCTACCGAGTCATTGTTTATGGTGAGCAGTCTGCCCTGTTTCGTGGAGTGATGGTATCGTATTTTGCAGGTCAGAGTTCAATCCCCAAAGGTTCAAGCGAATTAATTCATTACAAAACACAACGACACTGAGGTGTTATATATAACAAATATAGAAATAAACGCGATTTAATTAATTTTTCGTATCTTTTGAATTTTTCTGAAATTTTGCCTTTTCTATCTTTTAATTCTGACTTCTAGTAATGTTTTGTGTAATTAATTTTACGTCTTTTAAATCTCGTAGAGAAAACTGTTCTCGGAACGTCTCGAAGGTTTTAAATAAAGGTTTACTTTCAAGAGATGGGTGACAGTACTCTTATGATATATATATATATATAATATATATATATATATATATATATTTTTTTATAAAAGTTTGTGAGGGTACCATCTCTGGTGCCAATGTGGGACCCATAGCCTCGGACCTCATGCTCTAAACCGACAGGGGGGTGGGGGGGACTTAAGAAGAGCGAGGTCAAAGGGATTCGAGTCACCAAGGATTCTCTCAAGGGGCTTTGTGCTGGAGGTGCACAACCGCTTCCGACACGACGTAGTCCAGGAAATAAGGAGCAGGGCATGTCGATGGGAAGGGAATTATCAGGGGGAAAAGCGCCTAGCCATTACGACTATATAGCACTGGGATAATATCGTCAGGATAAGAATTTGGGATGGGACGGGGGGAAGGAATGGTGCCCAACTACTTGTGGACGATCTCGGGGGATTGAACGCCGACCTGCATGAAGCCAGCTCGTCGCTCTATACTGTCCAGGCTCAAGTGATTGGGCTACATGACGAGTTACGAGAGTTACCGATACGTAACTCAGCCAATTAGCCGCCGTGTGCCGCCTATTGCGGGTATAGATGGCATCTAAGAGCACACAGTTGACCTGTAACCCAGCCCAGCCTGCCCACGGCGCCACGAACCTACACATCC
>WNGS01069730.1:72792-84290 GCA_020271785.1 Procambarus virginalis | reverse complement strand
GAATAACGAATCCTTCCTTTAGGACACACACGAATGACATTTTTAACAGCGGGGTCCGCAAATTGAGTCAAAAGTAACATCAAGATCCCTCGCCACTCCATAAAAAAAGACTTTTAGTCTTGACAAAAAAGCTAGTATTGCATTTTGACCGCCACAGAATGGCAAGATTTTATTATTATTATTATTATTATTATTATTATTATTATTATTATTATTATTATTTTCTACCACAGACGTGGCCAGACATTTACAATGCTACCAGCATATATACAATACATTTTCTTCTGTCTTCCATGGAAAGGGTGAGAGGTCTGTTAAACATATAGTTCAGGTTGGGTTAACAGTCTCCAGAGCCACGAGGCCGCTGCTAGACCATTAGATCCACAATTACATTGAACCATGGCGTCATAAGATGCAGCTAAGGGGGGTGGGGAGAGGGGGGTAGACCAGGGGAGAGAGGAGGGGGTGGGGTGGGTGAGGGTAGACCATACAAAATCGAATCCATCTCCCCCTTGAAAAAAATACTTCCTCTATGGAAGGGGATTGAGGGGGGAGGGGGGTGAAGGGGCGGTACATCAAGGCTTGATCTGAGGAGAAACACCAGAGAATCCAACACCCTTTACGGGCTCACCATAGACCGTGCTACATGGACACTTCGTTCTGAGTAGCTAAATCTGAAACAACAACAACACAACACCCTTCACGGAATTCCATTCACCTAAGGGAGGAAGAGGAGGGTACTCTAGGAGACTCGAACCTCTGGTCCCCAGGCGTGTGTGTGTGTAAAGGCCGAAGCTCTATCGACCGAGCTATTGAGCCACCTTAATAAGGAAAGTTTCCAGAAATAGTATTTTTTTCCTGTCTCCATTAACCGTCCACAGAACTTCGACCCGTCTGTCAACATGACAACAGCGTCTGAATGGCAGGGCTGGGGGGAGGGGGAGGGGGAGGGGGAGGGGGAATGTTCAAGAGAAAAACCGTCTTAATGACAGAGGGAGAGACATCAACCCTCTCAGGGGTCTTGCAAGACGTCACAAGGGGGGAGGAGGAGGGGGGGGGGAGCCTCTTTGCAACATATTGCACGACGAACATTGTCATCTTGTGTTGCATTAATTCCCAGTGTCCCTTTGTTGAGTGCAACGACTGCAAGTGAGGCCTGTTTAGAATACAATGTAAGCTGTCAGAATACAATGTAAGCTGTCAGAATACAATGTAAGCTGTCAGAATACAATGTAAGCTGTCAGAATACAATGTAAGCTGTCAGAATACAATGTAAGCTGTCAGAATACAATGTAAGCTGTCAGAATACATGTAAGCTGTCAGAATACAATGTAAGCTGTCAAAATACAATGTAAGCTGTCAGAATACAATGTAAGCTGTCAGAATACAATGTAAGCTGTCAAAATACAATGTAAGCTGTCAGAATACAATGTAAGCTGTCAGAATACAATGTAAGCTGTCAAAATACAATGTAAGCTGTCAGAATACAATGTAAGATGTCAAAATACAATGTAAGCTGTCAGAATACAATGTAAGCTGTCAAAATACAATGTAAGCTGTCAGAATACAATGTAAGCTGTCAAAATACAATGTAAGCTGTCAGAATACAATGTAAGCTGTCAAAATACAATGTAAGCTGTCAGAATACAATGTAAGCTGTCAAAATACAATGTAAGCTGTCAGAATACAATGTAAGCTGTCAAAATACAATGTAAGCTGTCAGAATACAATGTAAGCTGTCAAAATACAACGTAAGATGTCAAAATACAATGTAAGCTGTCAGAATACAATGTAAGATGTCAAAATACAATGTAAGCTGTCAAAATGCAACGTAAGATGTCAAAATACAATATAAGCTGTCAAAATATAACGTAAGATGTCAAAATACAACGTAAGATGTCAAAATACAACGTAACATGTCAAAATACAATATAAGCTGTCAAAATACAATGTAAGCTGTCAAAGTACAAAGGAAGTTGACAAAACGATGAAGACCCTATATATTATTTTATATTATAATTATTATAATAATTATTTTAATTATTATAATAATTGTTAATCATATATAATCATTAACGTATCTTCTCTAATATATGATAAGTAAATTTAGTTGGCTATATTAATAATTTTCATATATAATCTCTATCTTTACTTATCTACAATCAGTAACTTTATTTAGTCATTTATAAACATTATCTTACTAATTAAAAATCAATGTTAGAATTTGTTATAATCTATAAAATTATTATTTATCACTGTTATTAATGTTGTATTCTGCGTTTTAATGCTGAAAACTGTGTTCTAATGCTGTGTAATGTGTTCTAATGCTGTTTAATGTGTTCTAATGCTGTATAATGTGTTCTAATGCTGTATAATGTGTTCTAATGCTGTGTAATGTGTTCTAATGCTATGTAATGTGTTCTAATGCTGTATAATGTGTTCTAATGCTGTGTAATGTGTTCTAATGCTGTATAATGTGTTCTAATGCTGTGTATGTGTTCTAATGCTGTGTAATGTGTTCTAATGCTGTGTAATGTGTTCTAATGCTGTGTAATGTGTTCTAATGCTGTGTAATGTGTTCTAATGCTGTGTAATGTGTTCTAATGCTGTGTAATGTGTTCTAATGCTGTATAATGTGTTCTAATGCTGTATAATGTGTTCTAATGCTGTGTAATGTGTTCTAATGCTGTATAATGTGTTCTAATGCTGTATAATGTGTTCTAATGCTGTGTAATGTGTTCTAATGCTGTGTAATGTGTTCTAATGCGTATAATGTGTTCTAAATGCTGTATAATGTGTTCTAATGCTGTATATGTGTTCTAATGCTGTATAATGTGTTCTAATACTGTATAATGTGTTCTAATGCTGTATATGTGTTCTAATGCTGTATAATGTGTTCTTTTATGAATATTCATAATTATTATGATGATAAAAGACGATTATTTCCATGAATTATCAACATAGAATGTATATACAATTTATATCATTATCTCTCATGATAAACAGAAATTAATATCTTAATAGGCATATCTATATATGTTTTAATCGTAAATAACTATCATTGACACTTATATTGAATTATTATCTATAATTATCGATTACTATCTGTGAATATTTACCATAATTAAAAATATAATTAAATAAGCGTATTTGTTATTATTGAGCTATACACAATAAGTATTATTATATATATAATCTGACTTAGACCGTTTAGTCCACAAACAACTATATATATATATATATATATATATATATATATATAATATATATATATATATATATATATATATATATGTGTGTGTGTGTGTGTGTGTGTGTGTGTGAGAAAGCTGCATGAACGCGCAAGCCATATATCACTAAGAACTCTTTGACCCGGCCAGGATTCGAACCCATGCCGTCCAGGATCACCCCTAAACGTACACAGTACCGTGACCACCGCACCAATGATCGACGATCATTGGTGCGGTGGTCACGGTACTGTGTACGTTTAGGGGTGATCCTGGACGGCATGGGTTCGAATCCTGGCCGGGTCAAAGAGTTCTTAGTGATATATATATATATATATATATATATATATATATATATATAATATATATATATATATATATATATATATATATATATGTGCGAACAAGCCTGAATGGTCCCCAGGTTTTCATTCATATATATATATATATATATATATATATATATATATATATATATATATATATATATAATATATATATATGCGAACAAGCCTGAATGGTCCCAGTTTTTCATTCATATATATATATATATATATATATATATATATATATATATATATATATATTAGTATATTTTGGTAGCAGTCTTTCCTGTAGACATATATTATTAAATATGACCGAAAAAGTAAGATTAATAATTCTAACACGAATTTTCTCAATGTTCTTATATTCTTTTTCACTGTTGATGGTAACTGAAAAATCAATTCTCCAAAGTTCATTTTTATTTCTAGTTTGACGCGACACTTGAGCGCGTTTCGTAAAACTTATTACATTTTCAAAGACTTTAGTTTACACACACACACAACTGAACAGAGTTTAAACAGCTTTAACTTTTTTATACCTGCATTTGGGTGAGGTGACATGTTACAATGGTTTTGGATGAGGTGAAAACAAACTTTCAACACAACACAGAACACGAAACAATGGGTATAAGCTAAAGGGAAGAATAGAAGTAACTGCAGAGGGCCTATTGGCCCATATTTCTTGATGCTTCTATATTGGAGCGGAGTCTTGAAGTGGGTAGAATATAATTGTGCGTTAATTGGCTGTTGATTGCTGGTGTTGACTTCTTAATGTGTAGTGCCTCGCAGATATCTAGCCGCCTGCTATCGCTGTATCTATCGATGATTTCCGTGTTTTTTGTTAAGACTTCTCTGGTGATGGTCTGGTTGTGGGAAGAGATTGTATGTTCCTTGATAGAGCCCTGTTGCTTATGCATCGTTAATCGCCTGGAAAGAGATGTTGTTGTCTTGCCTATATACTGAGTTCTTTGGGGCTTACAGTCCCCAGTGGGCATTTGAAGGCATAGACGACATTGGTCTCTTTCAAAGCGTTCTGCTTTGTGTCTGGAGAGTTTCTCATGAGTAGGTTGGCAGTTTTCTTGGTTTTATAGTAAATCGTCAATTGTATCTTCTGATTTTTGTCTGTAGGGATAACGTTTCTATTAACAATATCTTTCAGGACCCTTTCCTCCGTTTTATGAGCTGTGGAAAAGAAGTTCCTGTAAAATAGTCTAATAGGGGGTATAGGTGTTGTGTTAGAGACAACTAACACAACACCTGTACCCCCTATTATACTATTTTACAGGAACTTCTTTTCCACAGCTCATAAAACTGGGAAGGGGTCGGGATAAGGATTTGGGATGGGACGGGGGAAAGGAATGGTGCCCAACCACTTGAATGAGAGAGGCGGTGTGAATCACCTCCTGGAGGGAGCTGATTGGTGATCATGACAAGGAAGAATCATGAGAAAATTTCAAGAAAATTTCACTCAACTCGCTCATGAACAAGTGTCAGAAAAAAAGTGAGAAAGAAAAGAAAGAAAAGAAAGGGAAGTAGATGGATGATATTTACAGTAAGAAAGAGCTTCGTTAACTAGATAACTAACTAACGCTAACTTCGTTAACTTTGCTAACTAGCGGAAACTCTGTAGAACGTATGAACATCATAGATTATGAGACATATAAAAGGGGACTAAACTCAACCACCCACGAAATCAGATTAGCCGAAGAAAAGTTGCTAAAAAACATAAAAAAAGATCCAAAGGTCCACAATCGACTTGAGAATGGTCCAGGACGGACCGAAACCTCGTCATCCCTTCACTTTCTAGTGTGTGGTCTGGTCAACAAGATCCAAAGTGGTTCTATGCCTCAGTAACAAGTAACAACCAAAACAAAGGGACTCGCTAAGACCCCTTAAAAGATAAGACTAAGTTACAATGATCGATAAAAGTGGGCAGTAAAGACTCTAAATAAACATTTTACATCAGTGTTTACACTAGGAAGACTAACCGACCTTCCTTCACCTACACAAATGTTTGATGGAGGTGAAGAGAACAAATGAATGACATTAAGACGAATTTAAGGAAACTTAAATACCCATAACTTACCACACAATATCTTTCACACAAGCATTGACGGACTAAATGACTCAACAGCCCTAGGTGTGGATCCAACCACTTGGGCTGGACGGTAGAGCGACGGTCTCGCTTCATGCAGGTCGGCGTTCAATCCCCCGAGACCGTCCACAAGTGACTGGGCACCATTCCTTCCCCTCCGTCCCATCCCAAATCCTTATCCTGACCCCTTCCCAGTGCTATATAGTCGTAATGGCTTGGTGCTTTCCCCCTGATAATTTCTTCCTTCCTAGGTGTGGGTGAAATTTAATCCCCCAGGTCGTAAAGGAACTTGTTGTTTCTTGTTCAAGATTCAGCTACTGGGAACTAAAAGTTCCAAGTAGCACGGGCTATGGTGAGCCCGTGATGGACTTACCTGGCACAGGAGCGGGGCTGAAACTTGTAAAGGAACTGGCTGATCCACTAGGCCTACCACTGAAATTCCTTTTCAGAAAATCTCTGGACCGAGGGATAGGCCTCCCTAGATTGGAAATATGCAAAAGTCACCTTCCTGTTTAAACAAAAAAAATTGGCAGAAATAGCTCAGGAAAAAATTGCACCGTCCGATCTGCCTAACAACACACAGGTCTACGAGATCATTGCGAGCATGTACACACACAAATCACAACAGTGTAATATATCAAATGAACAAATCCACAAGGGCCGCGATGAGGGTTCGAACCTACGGCACGGGATGATCCCAGACGCGCCTTAGTCAACTGTACCACAACATGGTTATCTTGAGGTTATCTTGAGATGATTTCGGGGCTTGTTAGTGTCCCCGCGGCCCGGTTCTCGACCAGGCCTCCACCCCCAGGAAGCAGCCCGTGACAGCTGACTAACACCCAGGTACCTATTTTACTGCTAGGTAACAGGGGCATAGGGTGAAAGAAACTCTGCCCATATTTTCTCGCCGGCGCCTGGGATGGAACCCAGGACCACAGGATCACAAGTCCAGTGTGCTGTCCGCTCGGCCGACCGGCTCCCCAAAGCCGGTATCCAAAGGAATTTTAAAGAAAGATAGTGTACACTCTAAATTATTAAAACTGTTAAAACTGAAAAGCATCACAGAGTATGCAGGTTGTTCAGTTTGAGTACACCTCAAATTGAACATGCAGGCATATACTTTGTCACTGAAATTTTTAAAAGATAAGAGGCAGTGGAACTGTCTTTGTCTTTTAAAAATACTGTGACTTGCAGAGTGCACTTCTGGCATTTTTGCAGTAACACCCAGAAAATAGTCAAGTGATATTCGAGTAAATGTTTTAGCTGCTAAAGAAAACAGATTTTAAAT
Organism: Procambarus virginalis; assembly: GCA_020271785.1. Taxonomy (NCBI): domain Eukaryota; kingdom Metazoa; phylum Arthropoda; class Malacostraca; order Decapoda; family Cambaridae; genus Procambarus; species Procambarus virginalis. The sequence goes on along the minus strand of WNGS01069730.1, from coordinate 77,354 downwards.
TAGATTCCTTTGGATACCATCACATGTTGGCACCTCAAAGAATAACACCGCCGACATGCTTGCAAATACTGCCCGTAGTAGAAATTAATACGGGTGCTTCACTAGCAGTGACAAAGAGAATACTTAAACAAATATCTGATGAAAATCTTATTGACTTAAGAAATTCACAAAGACCTGAAAGCAGTAGAATTAAACATTATGATAAAGATCGTGAGGAGACATTCGTGTATGGAACTAATACAACAAGCACTCGGCAATGTGATGTTACACATTGATTAGAGTTCTGAGTGGCTATAACACTTTACTGTCTGGGGCATTAAGCCCCTGGCATACTAATATTATATACAGTATAAGCCTAAATCTTTTAACTGTACATAGCACACATTTTGCCTGTAAATATATACTGTACGGTGCATGACACTCATTCATTTGTTGTTATTAAAAGTTTAATAGTTGCAAGCATGGCCACTCTGCACCTTGAGACACTGGATAGTGATGCACCACACTTGGCCTGTACCTGTTCACAAAGGCCCTGGAAGGGAACTAGAGAACCCAAGATTTTTTCCAAATATGGCAACCAATTGACTGAAACGGTAACTCAAGAGAACTTCCAATAAACAACTTCTGGTTGCAATTCTTTTGACCATGTCGTACCTCAGTCGATTAAGGCAGCGTCTGGGATTCTCTCGGGCGTAAGTTCGAATCCTCATCACGGCCTTTGTGGATTTGTTCCTTTGACTTGCAATAGATATAGTAAACATGGACCTTTGCTAAGGACCATATGAAAGACTAGCAGGGTAATCACAGGCATATACAATGATAGAATACTAGACTGGACAAAATAATGGTTCGAACGAGGAAAGCAAAATGGTCGTCCTCACCTAATTGTGCTTGCGGGGGTTGAGCTTTGGCTCTTTGGTCCCGCCTCTCAACTGTCAATCAACTGATGTACAGATTCCTGAGCCTACTGGGCTCTATCATATCTACACTTGAACAGCACGAATTTGAACATTCGTGCTAAACAGGGAAGGAATATAACGAAAAATTTGGCCTATGGAGTACGCAAGGCGTCCATTTTGGGAGGTAATCTTTGTTTTTTGACATATGCATCAATGACATAAATGAGAATATCACGAAACATCTCCTCAAATTTACCGATGACACTAAGATTTATTGTAAAGAAGCGTAAATGATATGGAGACCTTACAAAGAGATTTACACTTGACTTGAGAATGGACCAGACGGACCGAAACGTAGTCGTCCCTTCACTTTCTATGTGTGTGGTCTGGTCAACAAGATTGACATGAACCACACATATGGTCACAAAGTTGACAAATGCGTCTTAATATCGACAAATGCAAAATCTTGCAGATGGGGCATAACAACTCACGTCACAACTACCAAATAACAACATTGCCTTGTTGCAGTTGCAGCAGAATGATGAACAAAAGAACCTTGAAGTCAAATATCCATCATTCACGAAAATTGCACAAGTGGGCAGTAATTTTTGTAAATTTTTTTTAAGCATTATTAGCCATTATTTACGCATTTTTAGGAAAATTTTTTAGTCAGTTAAAAAAAATAGCCAAACCCTAGGAATAACGAAGTCAATCCTACGTTTTAAGGAAAATAAGGTTGTATATATCGCTTGTAATCCCACTGGATTAATATATCCAAGCTATACATCAGAAACAACACAGAACTTCTCTGGAAAAGACCAGTAAGTAAGAGGTAATAGACCCAACTGGTGATAGACAAGCTTGATAAATGATCACCAAAGCTCTTTTATAATCTATTGCACAAATCAAAAAAAAAGAGCGATGGCTATACGGCGACTTTGGTGCAAATCGATCTTATCAGGGTTCGGTTCCCCGTCCCTAATACTAACATGGCGGCTGCTAGAGGTGTTGGGCTAAGAGCCTCACGCCGGGAAATCGGAAGCGATTTGGAAAATTGATAGTTTACTCTGTGAACATCAACGAGTGAACAACTCGATATCATGAACGATGTTATCACACCCAAGCTGGTAAACCGCTGCTATGATAACCAGTATTATCACCCAAGCTGGTAAACCGCTGTTATCATAACCAGTATTTCCACCCAAGCTGGTAAACCGCTGTTATCATACCCAATATTACCTCCCAAGCTGGTAAACCGCTGTTATCATACCCAATATTACCTCCCAAGCTGGTAAACCGCTGTTATCATAACCAATATTACCACACCAAGCTGGTAAACCGCTGTTATCATAACCAATATTACCACACCATGCTGGTAAACCGCTGTTATCATAACCAATATTACCACACCAAGCTGGTAAACCGCTGTTATCATACCCAATATTACCTCCCAGCTGGTAAACCGCTGTTATCATAACCAATATTACCACACCAAGCTGGTAAACCGCTGTTATCATAACCAATATTACCACACCAAGCTGGTAAACCGCTGTTATCATAACCAATATTACCTCCCAAGCTGGTAAACCGCTGTTATCATAACCAATATTACCCCCCAAGCTGGTAAACCGCTGTTATCATAAGCAATATTACCTCCCAAGCTGGTAAACCGCTGTTATCATAACCAACATTAACCACACCAAGCTGGTAAACCACAGTTATCATAACCAATATTACCAGTGGTTTACCACTATCAGATCAAATACTTAAACATTCAGAAAGCGCTCGAATCAACGTGCGAGCCGCCCCGAGCCTGTAAACTGTATACAAGTAAAGTGACACATAAATAAAGATCTTTATTTCCCGAAACTTTACGAGTAGAAAATAAAAAGCGGGTTAGACTTTACACATCAGTTATCAAGGAGGTTAGTCAGCATAAAGCTTCAGAGAAGCTTAATAAAGTAACATTCGATGACTTTAAGCAACAATTGACGGGTTAGGTCGGTGGGAAGGGAAGCTTGGGTAAGCGTGCCGAAATGGCACGCGGGCAACAGCTATACAAATCACGAGATCGGACCGATCGGCAGGTAAGCTTGGTGTTGCGTCGTGTAACAGAAGCAAGGATTGACAACTGCTGATTGTGTCAGCACCTGGTCTGACAATCACGGAGTCTCTGTGATCGCCACAATTATGGGGAGAGGCGATAGGATATCCAAGATATCTTCATCTTTCGGTCATCTCCCGAGGATGTTCATCTCTGGAGGCTGTTCATCTCCCGACACTACTTTGGACGGAAGACGAATGAATATATATATATATATATATATATATATATATATATATATATTATATATATATATCGTACCTAGTAGCCAGAACGCACTTCGGCCTACTATGCATGGCTCGATTTGCCTAATACGCTGAGTGATTTTCTTTATTTTCAATAAATTGTTTCCAATTTATTTATTTAAAAATTTATTATTATATTATGTTAAGATCATGAATTACTGACTTAGTTATATTAGTTTAGGTTAGGTAAGATAAGATAGGTTAGGTTAGGTAGGGTTGGTTAGGTTCGGTTATATATCTACGTTAGTTTTACCTCACATGAAAAACTTAACTCATACATAATGAAATGGATAGTTGTATCATTTCATAGAAAAAAAAAATCGAAAATATATAATTCAGGAAAACTTGGCTTATTAGGTAAATCGGGCCTTGCATAGTAGGCCAAGAAGTGCGTTCTGGCTACTAGGTACGACATATATATATATATATATTATATATATATATATATATTATATATATCATATATATATCATACTATATATAATATATATATTCATATATATATATATATATATGTAGTTATACTGGTATATGCAAGTCATTCTGGAATGTATAATGTTATACGGGGTTTATATAATTACACTGGGATATATAATATTTATACTGGGATAATGCATGTTGGTCGACAGAGCTTCGGCCTCACACAGCGTAGGGGACCGGAGTTCGAGCCTCCTAGTGCCCAGGGAACGGAAAGTTATTCTGGGATGCTTAATGGCTATATTAGCATATAGCCTGACGGCTGAGTGGACAGCGCTCGGGATTCGTAGCCCTAAGGTTCCGGGTTCGATCCCCGGTGGAGACGGAACAAATGGGCAGAGTTTCTTTCACCCTGATGCCCCCCCCCTCCTGTCACCTAGCAGTAAATAGGTCTTCACGGACTGAGACAACTGTTGTGAGTTCCCTCGAATCCACCGCCCTGCTTCTGAGGTTTTCTCTAAGATATATCAGGCTGTTGTGATTTCCATGTGTAATGTGGCTCCTTTGACAAGTCGCCGGCTTCCTGTCCCCTCCCCGTCGAGCCTGTGGCCGTTAGGTAAATTCAGGTTAGTTCAGTTAGATGTTCTCTCCGCATATTGCAAAGACAATTTAGACATGTTCTTATTGCAAATAAAACTCAATTATTGATTGAACTCGTTTCAACAACAGGTCAGTGAGAAAGCACCTGGGGCCAGATTCACGAAGCAGTTACACAAGCACTTACGAGGGTCCAGATTCACGAAGCAGTTACACAAGCACTTACGAACCTGGGCCCAGATTCATGAACCAGTTACACAACACTTACGAGGGACCAGATTCACGAAGCAGTTACCCAAG
>WNGS01069727.1:0-10412 GCA_020271785.1 Procambarus virginalis | reverse complement strand
GAAGTAATGACTGCAGTGATGGAGGTGGCCATGAAAGCAGCCACCTCACAGGAGGCGGCACGCTCCACTAGCCAATGCTGGAAAGGAAACAGATCAGTGGTTGCTGTGGGCATTAAAGAGCAGGAAGGCTCTAACAGGACAGAGTGGAATGACAAGGACAAAGCAGCAGTGAATGAAGTACTGAAGGCACTAGACATGGAAGGGGCTGAGCATAGCATTGAGAAGGTTTCAGGCTAGGTTGGTACAACAAAGACCGAGACCGAGTGATAAAGATAGTGTTTGCAAACGAGAGCACAAAGGAGAAGATTCTATCAAGGAAGAGCTCCCTGAAAACGTGGTAAAATTAAAAATGTATTCCTCCAAAGAGACATGACAAGGGAGGAGAGAGCCGTGGCGGCAGAAGCAGGAAGAGGGCAGGGCGAGAGGGAAAACCAGGAAGTCACAGCTACCAACACAACACCCCAGATGCGAGGGGGAAACACAAACCAGCTACCCAGTAACACCAGAGGGGAGGACAACCCGCCACCCTCCTCTGCATAGAAAACCCACCTACCCCAAACCCTCCCTGCCCCCACTCAAATGTTCAGCCAAATCTCCCTCCCCCACACCATCCCCACCCTTCTACCCCTCCCCTCCTCCTGCCGAGTCCTCCTCCCCCCCCTTTCCTTCCTGTCCTCCCTCCCCTTTCACCCCATACCCTCCCTGTCCCTCCCCCTTCACTGGATCCCCCGCCCCTCATCCTAGTATCCTCTGAGACCCTGTTATCCACCTCACAGGTCTTCACACCATGGAACAGCTTCCCCCACCAGCAGAACACTCACCAGGAGGCGATTTGAGAAGGGACAGAAGAAAGTGAGCCTCAAAGCAATGTACACTAACATAGATGGAATTACAAATAAAGCAAATGAGCTTGGGAAAGGGTACTAGAGAAAAACCCAGACATAATAGCCCTCACAGAAACAAAACTGACGAAAACGATAACAAATGCAGTGTTCCCACAGGACTATTATGTTATGAGGAAAGAGAGGGAAGGAGAGGTGGTGGTGGTGGTGTAGCTCTGGTAAGAAAGGCTGGGTGGGATATTGAGGGGATGGTTATTCAGGGCTGTGAAGGTTTCAGTGACTACATAGCAGGTACCATAACAAATGGAGGGGAAAAAATTATAGTCGTAGTCATATAATCCACACCAAATGACAGAAGACCTAGACAGGAATATGATAGAAACAACATGGCCACCATTAACATAATAGAAAGAGCAGCTTCTGTTGCTAGCAGGAATGGATCTGGACTACTAATTATGGGAGACTTCAACCATGGGAAGATAGATTGGGAGAACAGAGACCCGCATGGAGGACCAGAAACATGGAGAGCTAAGCTGCTGGACGTGGCAACAAGAAACTTTCTAAGCCAGCACGTCAAGGACCAACAAGAATGAGGAGAAGATGAACCAGCAATGCTTGATTTGATATTTACCCTAAATGAGTGGGATATAAGGGAAGTTAAGATGGAAGCACCCTTGGGAATGAGTGACCACAGTGTATTGAACTTTGAGTACCTGGTAGAGCTAGGAATTATCTCCCCAAAAAAGAACTAGGAATCAAAAGGCTGGCATACCGAAGGGGAATTATGAACAGATGAGAAGTTTCCTAAGTGAAATACCTTGGGACACAGACCTCAGAGATAAGTCTGTACAGGGTATGATGGACTATGTTACCCAAAAGTGTCAGGAGGCAGTAAACAGGTTCATCCCGGCCCAAAGGGAAAAATCCGAGAAGCAACAGAAGAATCCATGGTATAATAGGGCATGTATGGAAGCGAAGAAACTGAACAAAGGGCGTGGAGGAACTTCCGGAATAACAGAACACCAGAAAGCAGAGAGAGATACCAGAGAACCAGGAATGAGTACGTCAGGGTGAGAAGAGAAGCAGAGAAAAGTTTTGAAAATGATATAGCAAACAAAGCCAAGACCGAACCAAAGCTACTCCACAGTCACATCAGAAGGAAAACAACAGTGAAAGAACAGGTATTGAAACTTAGAACAGGCGAGGACAGGTATACAGAGAATGACAAAGAGGTGTGTGAAGAACTCAACAAGAGGTTCCAGGAGGTCTTCACAATAGAACAAGGTGAGGTCACTGTGCTAGGAGAAAGGGAGGTAAACCAGGCGGCCTTGGAAGAGTTCGAAATTACGAGAGAGGAGGTCAAGAGACACCTGCTGGATCTGGATGTTAGAAAGGCTGTTGGGCCAGACGGGATCTCACTTGGATACTGAAAGAGTGTGCAGAGGCACTTTGCTTGCCACTCTCCATAGTGTATAGTAAGTCACTGGAGACGGGAGACCTACCAGAAATATGGAAGACGGCGAATGTGGTCCCAATATACAAAAAGGGCGACAGGCAAGAGGCACTGAACTACAGGCCAGTGTCCTTGACTTGTATACCATGCAAGGTGATGGAGAAGATCGTGAGAAAAAACCTGGTAACACATCTGGAGAGAAGGGACTTCGTGACAAATCGCCAACATGGGTTCAGGGAGGGTAAATCTTGCCTTACAGGCTTGATAGAATTCTACGATCAGGTGACAAAGATTAAGCAAGAAAGAGAGGGCTGGGCGGACTGCATTTTCTTGGATTGTCGGAAAGCCTTTGACACAGTACCGCATAAGAGGCTGGTACATAAGCTGGAGAGACAGGCAGGTGTAGCTGGTAAGGTGCTCCAGTGGATAAGGGAGTAGCGGAGAGAGAGTTAGGGGGGGTGAGACCTCCGATTGGCGTGAAGTCACCAGTGGAGTCCCACAGGGCTCTGTACTCGGTCCTATCTTGTTTCTGATATATGTAAATGATCTCCCGGAGGGTATCGATTCATTTCTCTCAATGTTTGCGGACGATGCCAAAATTATGAGAAGGATTAAAACAGAAGAGGACTGTTTGAGGCTTCAAGAAGACCTAGACAAGCTGAAGGATGGTCGAACAAATGGTGTTAGAGTTTAACCCAACCAAATGTAATGTAATGAAGATAGGTGTAGGGAGCAGGAGGCCAGATACAAGGTATCATCTGGGAGAGGAAATTCTTCAGGATCAGAGAAAGAAAAAGACTTGGGGTTGATATCACGCCAGACCTGTCTCCTGCAGCACATATCAAGAGGATAACATCAGCGGCATATGCCAGGCTGGCCAACATACGAACGGCATTCAGAAACTTGTGTAAAGAATCATTCAGAACTTTGTATACCACATATGTCAGGCCAATCCTGGAGTATGCAGCCCCAGCATGGAGTCCATATCTAGTCAAGGATAAGACTAAACTGGAAAAGGTTCAAAGGTTTGCCACCAGACTAGTGCCGAGCTGAGAGGTATGAGCTACGAGGAGAGACTACGGGAATTAAACCTCACTTCGCTGGAAGACAGAAGAGTTAGGGGGGACATGATCACCACATTTAAGATTCTGAAGGGAATTGATAGGGTAGATAAAGACAGGCTATTTAACACAAGGGGCACACACACAAGGGGACACAGGTGGAAACTGAGTGCCCAAATGAGCCACAGAGATATTAGAAAGAACTTTTTTAGTGTCAGAGTGGTTGACAAATGGAATGCATTAGGAAGTGATGTGGTGGAGGCTGACTCCATACACAGTTTCAAGTGTAGATATGATAGAGCCAATAGGCTCAGGAATCTGTACACCTGTTGATTGACGGTTGAGAGGCGGGACCAAAGAGCCAGAGCTCAACCCCCGCAAACACAACTAGGTGAGCAACTAGGTGGCACACAACACACACACACACACCACACACATCCCAACACACACACACACACCAACACATGGACGATATACGGCTGTGCATGTAATATATCTGGACAATCTCGTATACAGCAATGAAGCGCGTCAATGACTGGGCAAGTACAACTCAAACGAACTTGCAGGCATATATCTTGCCACTGAATTTTTAAAAGATAAAGGCAGTGGACTTTATACTGTGACTCGCAGAGTGCACTCCCGGCATGAAACGAGTACGCACATAGTAGTGACACCCAGAAGATAGTCAGTGATATTCGAATGAAAGTTTTAGCTGCTAAAGAAAACAGATTTGAAATTAAATTCCTATGGATACCATCACATGTTGGCATCTCAAGGCATGACACTAGAGATGCTTGCAAAGACAGCCTGTAGAAAACCAGTGTAGAAATTGATATGGGGTTGTTTCATTGCAGTGACAAAGAGAATACTTAAACAAATATCTAATGAAGATCTCATCGACCTAACAAATTCACATAGACCTGAAAGTTGTAGCATTAAATATTATGATAGATATCGTGAAGAGAATTCACATATGGGGACTAATAGAACAAGAACCCGGCAATGTGATGTTATCGTGGCCAGAATACGCCTGGGATATAGACGTATCTGGTAGCTTTCTCAAAACCCAAATATCGAGTACACAATGTGTCAACTTTGTGAAAGAGAAAACATGTACTCTCTTGAACATTATATGTAGAATGTCCCATACTGACTGACTTTCGCCCTCCTGGGCTAAGATATGCTGAACTCTGTAATTACTATATGAGTACTGGAATACTTGATGATATATTGAACTTGTACCCAAGAATGACCATGTAATGTACCAATTATACAATGTATGTATGTGATGTAACTATATAACCTGAGCTTGTAAAAGCACCTTAATCACCTTCAGTGATTAAGTGCTAATTGCACACTAGTTTCTCTATCAACTATCTCACCCTGTCAGAGTAAAAGAGACAAATGTATGTGAATGCATGTGTGTGTATATATGTATGTATTATTTATGTGTGTATGTAATGTATGTGGTATAAAGTATATATGGAAGCTGATCAGAATTACATTTCACCTTTGTAAATGCACATTAATGACACTATGTAAAAGACACATCGAACACTTTATGTAGGGCATACGTAAATCTGTGTATCTATGAATTTACGTATGTAGATTAGCTTAGCATTTAAAAGCACCGACTGACCTTCTGTGGTTTATTGTTCAATAAACCCCTGAACTATATGTTTAACACATCTCTAACCCAGTCCATGGAGGACAGGAGAAAATGTATATATGTTGGTTGGCATTGTAAACGTGTGGCCACGTCTGTGGTAGAAAATAATAATAATAATATAAAAAACTCTCTGTCTCTGTCTCTCTCTCTCTCTCTCCTCTCTCTCTCTCTCTCTCTCCTCTCTCTCTCTCTCTCTCTCCTCTCTCTCTCTCTCTCTCTCTCTCTCTCTCAACCTTCTTACTGACCTACCCGGCCAACTATCACACTGACCTACCCGGCCCCACTATCACACTGACCTACCCGGCTCCACTGTCACACTGACCTATCCGGCCCAGTGTAGTTGTGAGTACAGCTTATCAGTAACTTTTTCATTTTTCCAGCTTTATTTTTTATTATGTCATACCCATTTAAGACCAAAAATTATTTAAGTGTTCATATAATCATAGAAGTTTGTTAAGGAAAATAAATATCTTAGCAGTAAGTTGTAGTTTTTATATTCATTTACTGCTGTTTCACCAGTAAAAAGACCCAAATTATTTTCACACCGAAACTTATTCAAAGTCCAGTCAAAGACCGAAATATGACAGAGACCATTTTAGACCAAAATATTATCTAAGTCCAGTTAAAGATCCATTCCATACCCTAACTTAACTTACATAACCTTACCTAACCTAACTTAACTAAACATAACCTACATATCTTAACTTAACTTACGTACCCTAACTTAACTTACATAACTTAACCTTACTTAACTTACATACCCTAACTTAACTTACATACCCTAACTTAACTTACATACCCTAACTTAACTTACATACCCTAACTTAACTTACATAACCTAATCTAACCTGGGAGGGAGCCGGTTGGCCGAGCGGACAGCACGCTGGACTTGTGATCCTGTGGTCCCGGGTTCGATCCCGGGCGCCGGAGAGAAACAATGGGCAGAGTTTCTTTCACCCTATGCCTCTGTTACCTAGCAGTAAAATAAGTACCTGGGTGTTAGTCAGCTGTCACGGGCTGCTTCCTGGTCGAGGGCCGGGCCGCGGGGACACTAAAAAGCCCCGAAATCATCTCAAGATAACCTCAAGATAACCTAACTTAACTAGACTTAACTTACATGACCTAACCTAACCTTACTAATTTAACGTAACTTTATCCTAATGTAACTTACCTAGTCAAACTTAACTATCCCGACATTACCTAACTAACGTAACTTAGCTAACTTACGTAACTTACCTACCTTAACTTAAGTCTTAAGTATCTTAACTTAAGTCTTAAGTATCTTAACTTAAGTCTTAAGTATCTTAACTTAAGTCTTAAGTATCTTAACTTAAGTCTTAAGTATCTTAACTTAAGTCTTAAGTATCTTAACTTAAGTCTTAAGTATCTTAACTTAAGTCTTAAGTATCTTAACTTAAGTCTTAAGTATCTTAACTTAAGTCTTAAGTATCTTAACTTAAGTCTTAATTTTCTTAACTTAAGTCTTTAGTATCTTAACTTAAGTCTTAAGTATCTTAACTTAAGTCTTAAGTATCTTAACTTAAGTCTTAAGTATCTTAACTTAAGTCTTAAGTATCTTAACTTAAGTCTTAAGTATCTTAACTTAAGTCTTAAGTATCTTAACTTAAGTCTTAAGTATCTTAACTTAAGTCTTAAGTATCTTAACTTAACTTAAGTCTTAAGTATCTTAACTTAACTTAAGTCTTAAGTATCTTACCATATCCAACTTTACTATCCTTATTTACCTGTAATAACGTATCCTAATGTAACTTTTCATTACATAACGTACACAACCTAACTTAACTTACATAACCTAACCTAAACTAACTTAACTTAACATACATAACCTAACATAATTTACATAACCTAACCTAACCAAACTTAACTTACATAACCTAACCAACTTAACTAAACTTAACTTACATAACCTAACCATACTAACTTAATCTAACCTATCTTAACTAAACTTAAATAACCTAACTTAGCTTTCATACCCTAACATAACCTAAAACTAAACTTAACTAAACTTAACCTAACTTAACTTACATAACCTAACATAACTTATGTAACCTAACCTAACCAAACTTAACTTATATAACTTAACTTATATAACCTAACTTAACTTATATAACCAAACCTAACTTACATAACCTAACCTAATTTAACTAAACTTAACTTACATAACCTAACCTATTCTAACCTTACTAACTTAACTTAACCTAACCTAACTTAAGTAAACATTACTTACATAACCTAACTTAACTTAACCTAACCTAACTTAAGTAAACATTACTTACATAACCTAACTTAACTTAACCTAACCTAACCTAACTTAAGTAAACATTACTTACATAACCTAACTTACATAATCTAACTTAACCTAATTTAGCCTAACTTAATTAAACTTAACTTACATAATTTAACCTATCCTATGCTTATGAACTTAACGTAACTTACCTAGTCCAAATAGAATATTCTTCCCTATCTGAGCTAACTTACCCATCCTGACCTAACCACCGTACATAACTTACTTAACTTACATAATGTAACACAACTTATCTACCCTCACCTTCTTCACCTAATGTAACTTACCTAACATAACTTACCCAAACTGACATGACCTTACTTACATACCCTAATCTAACCAAACTTAACTTGCCCAACTTACCTATTCCTCCCTATCTGAGCTAACTTACCCAACCTTCCATTTATTCAATAATCTATGTTAAGTTTGATATTTTTCACCAATTGATGCAGTAATGTTAAGTAAGTAATTTTCAAAGAAGGCACCTAGCCGGGAAGGCTAAATAGCACCATCAAATGTGCGGGATAATCAGGGGGCGCTAAATATCACTGAGGATGCCAATACGAGAACAGAAACGCATAAGGCGAATGATATCAAAAGTATCCGATTCACCAAGAATTCTGTCGAGGGACAAGTGACCGCAGGGGGACGGTCGGAAAAGAAGACACACTCTCGTCCTGGAAGTCAGGACATTCAATAAGGATATGCACAACTGTAAGAGGGACAATGCAGTTAGGACAATAAGGAGCTGGACGGTGCTCCGTTAAGTGTCCGTGAGTTAAGCGCGTATGGCCAATATGCAACCTTGCCAGAGCCGTTTCCCACCGCCGGTTACGGTGGTAGGAAGAAGGCCACAGGGACACACTACTCTTAAGAGTACGCAGTTTGTTACCAGTAACAGAAGACCAACAACCCTGCCAATTGGCAAGGATGAGGAATGAATAACTGGGTACAAGTCGGAATAAGGAATACCTTTACGGGAGATGGGACAAGTGCAGATAGCTTCCCTAGCGGCAGTGTCCGCATGCTCATTTAAAGAGACTAAGGGAACCCAGCAAAACTCAACTGTCTTAAATCTACTATAGATAAGAAACAGCCAAAGTTGAATCTCGACTACCACCGGATGGACTGAATTAAAGGACTCCAGAGCCACGAGAGCACTGCGTGGGTCAGCTACAACCACAAAGGAGGATTGACAGCGAAAAAGCAGGAGACAAAAAGCATAGAGAATAGCATAAAGTTCTGGAAGATGCTAGTCTACAGAGGCAGACGACACATATAAGTGTGGTCAGGAAAAATAACAGAGTAGTCTACTCCGTCTGCAGACTTAGACCTATCGGTGAAGATGGAAACGGAGCAGGAATGTGAAGAAAAGTATTCAAGGAAAAGGTGTTTGAGAACTGTTCGGGGGGTAAAAGCTTTAGTGATGTGGGTCAGGGATTTGCAATATTGGGGAGAGGGAACCCTCCACGGGGGCAAGGACGGAACAACCCGAGGAGAAATATTAGTAATACTAACAGAAAGAGAATGTTGTTGGCGAGACAACCGGACAGAAAGAGGGAGGTGGTGAAGGGGAACAGGAACTACAGGAAGGGGAAAAGTCAAAACACGACTAAGGCGTGAGTGAGGGTGTTGTAAGGACCACGCAAGGTAGCGAAGACAGTAGTGATCTCGACGGTCCTGGAGTGACAGGATGCCAGTGTCAGCGTACAAGCTGAGGGTAGGAGTTGAACGAAAGGCACCAGAGCTGAGGCGCAACCCAGTATGGTGCAAAGGATCAGACGGCAAAATGTAGAAGGAGAAGCAGAAGAGTATGCAGGGCAATCATAATCGAGCTTAGACAGGACGAGAGAGGAATGCAAAGAGAGGAGCGTGCGCCAATCCGCTCCCCAAGAAGTATGGGACAAAACCTTAAGTAGGTTAAGGGCCTTTGAGCATTCAACTCGGAGGCAAGAGATATGAGGCGACCAAGACAAATGATTGTCAAAGATTAACCCCAAAAGCTTTGCGGAATCCCTGTACACAAGGAGAAGCCATAAAACGACAAAGAGGGGCGAAGAACGACATGCTTCCGATTAAAAGTCATAACATAAGTCTTATTTGCAGAGAACTTGAAGTCATGAATGGTGGCCCAAGATGAGGCGGCATCAATCGCAAGTTGAAGCCGCCGTTGAAGGAGAGGCGAATCATAACCTCGACAGCAAAGAGTAAGATCGTCAACATAAAGAGCGGAGAAGATGTCAGAAGGAAGGGAGGAAAGAAGACCATTGAGGGCAACCAGTAAAAGAGTAGTGCTCAAAACACTACCTTGGGGTACACCTTCGTATTGTCAAAAAGAAGCAAAGTGACACCAAGCCTCACCCTAAAGGAACGACAAGAGAAGAAGCTTTGGAGGAAGAGAGGGAGATTACCAAGAAGGCCAAAAGAACGAAGTTGGGATAGAATATGGTATCTCCAATTTGTGTCATAAGCCTTTTCCAGGTCAAAAAGTACAGCAACAACGGAGGTCTTCGCAGCAAAAGCAGTACGAATATAGACCTCCAAGTTCACCAGGACATCAGTCGTGCTGCGGCACTTGCGAAAACCAACTTGAGAAGGAGGGGTGGTGATGGTGTTCCAAGAACCACATCAGACGAACATTTACCATACACTCAAAGAGTTTGCAGACACAATTCCTGAGGGCAACAGGGCGGAAAGTCCTTAGGGAACGTACCGAGAGACCCTGGTTTCCGAATAGGAGTACAACATCATTGAGCCAGTCCTCAGGGACTGACGACGACTCCCAGACCTGGTTATACAGACTCAGTAAATACTGAGATGTGCAATGAGGTAGATGGCGAAGCAGCTTGTCAGTTGTATATATGGATCCTGCTGGGCTTTTAGTGTTTCGTCAATCAACGTCTCATATTCATTTGTTCGTTTCAAGGGATAATTTCTCAATGGTCATGTATGCATTTCAACTGTTATTAAAGTTTGGGATTTTAAGCATTTCAAAGGATTTTGTTATATATAAGCTTTGTTTCGTTTCAAGGTTTATGACTAAAATGGTGTTTATATCATTTAAAGAGAATATTTGCTAGAA